>CAUYLG010039680.1:0-22521 GCA_963573385.1 Cacajao melanocephalus
ACTGCATTCTAGCCTGGGCAGTAGAACAAGAATCCTGTTCTCTCTCCCTCTTTTTCTTCCTCTTTCTTTCTCTCGTACATTCTTTTTTTTTCTTTCTTTCACTCTCACTTTCTTTCCTCTCTTTTCCTTTCTTTCAAAAAACAAAAAAAAAATAAATAAATAAATAAAAAAGAAATTGCAATCTTCTACTCTGACAGAAGATGGCAACAACAACAAAAAAAAAAAATTAAAAAAAAAATTGTATTGGAAACCCCCTCCAAACACTCTGCTAAATAACATGAAAGAGAAAATAGTAATGCAAGCAGAATGATAAACAAATTAAAAAGAAGTGCCTTTTAAATTTAATTACTTTTATTAAAAAGAAATAAAAATGAAAAATAACAGCAATGTAAGAGAAATAAAAAGTGGTTTTGAGGTACTCATCAGTAAACTGGACATTGCCAATTAAAGAATCAGTAATCTTGAAGATATGTTGATAGAAACTTCCCAAAATAGAATGCAAAGAAAGAAAAAAGTAATAATTTTAAAGGAACAGAATTTACAAGATTCAAGGGAACATTTCAAAAGCTGTAACACATGCATAATTAAAATAACAGAAGTAGAAGGAAAAGAAAGTGGAATAGATACAAATGTTTGAAGTGACAATGGCTGAGAATTTTCTAAGATGAATGAGTTACCAAATCACACATTCAGGGATCTCAGAGAACATCAAACAAAATGTGAAAAAAAATAAATCTGCACATAGGCATATTAATTATATTTGAACTGCAGGAAACCAAAGACAAAAACAAACAAACAAACAAACAAACGAACAATTTGAAAGAGTAGAGATGGGGGGAAAACACATTCTACCTATGGGGAATAAGAATAAGAATTACAGCAAACTTTTTATCAGAAACCACGTCAGCAAGAAAGTAGAGTGATACGCTTCAAGTATTGCAAGAAAAAAAAAAGCCATAAATAAACGATTCTATGTTCAGTGACACGAAGGTGAAGGGTTCATAGTTCCTCAAACAAACAAAAACTGAGGAAACTCTTGGCCAGCAGATGAGCCATTGAAAAGATACCAACAGGAATTTTTCAGAGAGAAAGAAAATGATATAGATCATAATTCAGATCTACATAAGTAAATGAAGGACACTGAAGAACAAATGATGAAATACATCTTTTAATTTCATATTCTTAATTGAAATGATAACTCTTTAAAGTAATAAAAGTAAAATATATATAGTATTTTGTAGCATATGAATAAAAAGAAGTGAGAAAGAGCAATAAACAAGGATTGCAGGGTGAAACTGAGAGTACTCTATTTACAAGGTACATACATGATATGTGAGATGGTGAAGTGTTACTTCAATGTGAACTTAGATTAGTTGTCAATGTATATTTTAAATTCTGGGGAAACCACTGTAAATTTTAAAGGAAGTATAATTGAAATGCTAAGAGAGTAGAAAATGAAATTATATACAAGGTTTAATGAAACCAGAAAGCAGAAAAAAAAAGAAAGAAAGGAAAAAGAAAGAGCAAGTGCAACAAATAGAAAACAATTATAAATATAGTAGGTATTAGGCCACGAATATCAATAATCCCTTTAAATGAAAATGATCTAAATTCTACAATGAAAGACAGAAATTATCAGAATGGGTTAAAATCGACAAGATGTAACTAGATTTTAACTGCAAGAAAGGCACTTTAAATGCAAAGAATCTGTAAGTGTAAATGACAGGGACACTTTATGCTAACAGTATGCAAAAGAAAGCTGGAGCAGCCATATTAATTTCAGTAGAAGCAGACTTCTGAACAAGAAATTTTACCTAGGAAGAAGATGATCATTATATTATTATAAAGAGGTCCAAGAATATATATAGAGATCTTTCATGTAGATATCCTCAACCTATATGTACTGGAAGACAGACGATCAAAATATATGCGGCAAATTCTTATAGAACTACAAGGAAAATATATATGCTATTATAATTGGAAATTTTATATCTGTTGGTAGGAATTGATAGCTAGATAGGCAGGAAATTAATAAGAATATAGTTGACTCAAACAGAACCATGAATTATTTTGATTTAATGTACACTTGTAGAATATTTCATCCAACATAAACAGAATATGTTTTCTTAAGCTCACATACAACCTTCACAAGAGTAGACCACATTTGAGGGCATAAAAATGCCTTCAAATATTTAAAAGAAGAGAAATTGTACAAATTATGTTTTCAGAATACAATGAAATTAGCCTAGAAATTAATAACTGAAAGATAGTTGAAAACACCAAAAGCATTTTGGGGGATAATTAGCACACTTTTAAATATTAGGTAAAGGAAAAATTTCAAAATATTTTAACTAAATGTCAATGTAAATAAAAGTAAAATTTACCAAGATGTGTGGGATATAGCAAAAACAGTGCTTAGAGAGACATTTATAACATTAATGTATATATTACAAAAAAGACATTTACAATTAATAATCTAAGCTTTGCTTTAGGAAACTAGATAAAGAACAATGTAAGCCCAAAACAAATAGAACAAAATAAATAATAAAAATTTGGAGTATAAATCAATAAAATTAAAAATAGAAAAGAAGGGGAGAAGACCTAATAAAGCTTAAATTAGATATCTGAAAAGATAAATAAAAGATAAACCAAGCTAGGATAAACAGGTAAATTTTTTTAAAAAAGGCCTGGCCTGGGGGGTTCACACCTGTAATCCCAGCATTTTGGGAAGCTAAGATGGGAGATGGGAGGATTTCTTAAGCCCAGGAGTTCAAGAGCAGCCTAGAAAAAGTAGAAAAACCCCTTTTCTACATTTTTTTTTGTTGTTTATCCCAGTGTGGTGGTGTATACCTGTGGTCTCAGCTAGTTGAGAGGCTGAGGTGGGAGGATTGTTTGAGCCAGGGAAGTTGAGGCTGCAGTGAGCAATGATCACACCACTGCACTCCAAACTGGGCAACAGAGCAAGACTCCATCTAAAAAAAAATTATTTTAAAGAGAAAAGATATAATTTGACAAAATCAGAAGTAAAAGGTCATGACTACTTATCCCATGGACATTAAAAGAATAAAGAAATACAATGAATAACCCTATGTTCACTGTATTAGTTTTCTAAACTGCTGTCAAATCACCACCCACTTGGTAGCTCACAACATCAAATATGTATTCTTTCACTGTTTTGGAGACCAAAAATCCAAAATAAAGGTATTGGCAGGACTGAACTCCTTTCAAAGTCTTCCATGCCTCTTCCAGTTTTGGGTGGCTCCAGGCATTCCTTGGATTATGACTCCAATCTTTGCCCCTATCTTCACATGGCCTTCTCCTTTCCTCTATGTCTCAGCTCTGTGTGTCCCTTATACAAATACTTGTTATTAAATTGAGGGCTACTCAAACAATCCAGGTTGATCTCACCTTGAGAGTCTTAATAATATCTACAAAGACACTCTCCACCCTCCCCCTGCAAAAAAAATTCACATTAACAGGGTCCAGAAGTTAGGATGTGGGCATATCTTGTGAGGAACCACCTTTCAACCCCTTACCTATTTGATCCCTTAGATCAAAAATGATTCAATTTCTTAAAATATGTAATCTACCAAAACTCACATAAGAAGAAACAGAAAACTAAATAGGCTGATGTCAATTAAATACATTGAATCAATAATTAATAATCTTCCAAAAACTTCCATCACTAAGCATAGGTACTTACACTGGTGAATTATACCAAACATTTACAGTAAAAATAATACCAATATTTTCTAATCTCATTTAGAAAATAGAAGCAGAAAGAAATTTCCTAACGTATTCTATGAGATCAGCATTACTTTGGTACAAAAACAAGGTAAGGATATTACAAGAAAGAAAATCTATAAACATTATCCCTCATGAACACAGATCCAAAGGCCTACAACAGTATAATAGCAAACTGAATTTAACAATATGTAAAAATTATTGTACATTATGACCAATTCAGATTTATTTCAGGCATGCCAAAATGGTTCAATATCTGAAAGTCAACCACATCAATAGGATAGAGAAAAAATATTATATAATCATATCAAGTGATGGAGAAACAGCATTTGACAAAATCCAAAACTGAGTCATAATCGAAATCTTCAGTGAAAAGAAATAGAAAGAAATTTCCTCAACTTGGTACAGAACGTGCTCAAAACACTTACAATTAACATCATACCTAATGGGGAGAAAATGGAAGTTCTCTCCCTAGGATTACGAAGAAAGACGAGCTTTCTTGGCACTTATACTTGCCATTTAACTGGAAGTCCTAACAAGGTCAGTTAGATGAGCAAATTAAATAAATAATATAGACATTAAAATGGAAGAATGTTTATATACAGCAGCTTAATTCATAATTGGTATAAACTGTATGCAATCAAGTTTTCTTTCAATATGTGAATGGTTAAACAAACTGGTACAATAGTGCAACAAAATATTATTCTATGACAAAAACAAATGAGCTCTCAAGCCACAAAGAGACATGAATGCTTCTAAATGCGCACTGCTAAGTGAAAAATCTAGTCTAAAGTGCCTGCATACTGTATGAGGAGAGTTACATGACATTTTAGAAAAGGCAAAAACTATAGGAAGAGTAACAAGTTAAGTGGTTGCTAAAAGCTGACAAGAAAGGGGGTTGAATAGGGGAAACACAGGTGATTTTTTAGGGATGTGAGTACTATAATGGTAAATACATAACATTATACATTTGTTTATATCCATAGGACTGATCGCATGAAGAGTCAAATTCAATGTATACAAATATAAGAAAAATCATTTAATTGGTCAGAGGATCCCAAGATGGGATGAACACTAGGATGAAAGAATTTAACTGCATTACCAATGTATGAAACAAGTTAACTGAAGGGAATTGGGCAAAAAGTTGCTGGCCTGCATCACTTTGAAAATGAGTGGAAACGGTAAGACTAGAGGCAAAAGGAACTGCACAAAATCACCGTACTCTGACTGATAAAGTTGTTTACTGTAGTGAGACAGGTTTAACAATTCTGATAGTGCTATACATGTATAATGAAATTGGACAGTTAAGTAAATAAGTAGCAAATGCTAGGAGCCAGGTTTTTCACTGTTGGAATGGAGTTTTCAGGTAAGCAAGGGGAGGAGGCAAGAATAATATATGTGTTGACAGATTAAAGTTGGGAGCCATCAGTATGAATTCATATTTAGCTTACTATAGATACAGATGTTTAAACACAGGAATATTTAGAGATAAGTATAAACATACTTTACGGTGAGAAAAATTGACCTTCTTATCACTCTTGTTGAGCAAATTATTAGAAGTCCTAACAAGAGCAGTTATTATATAAACTAATTTATGTCTTAACTTAGATACATATCTTTTCTGTTCTCTTGGATGAGAAGACCCAGAAAACAATAGCACCCCAGCAGTAGTAATTATATCTAGAGTCTAGATCTTACGAAGCAGACTCAGAGAAATGACTGACTCTAGGGCTGGAGCAGGAAATTAACAAGACAAGCTTGGAGCATCATGCAATGTCACAAAGTAAGGAAGTTTTAAAAAACATAACAAAGCAAATCGATGGGTATACATCAAAGAGACAAAGGAGCCAACTGAAAGAGTTCCCAATGGCCAAACTTGAAAAAGTTGAGCAACAAAATAGATGAAGAAACGTTGGATTATAACTCAAAGTATAAAATGAATACTCGTGAATCCATACTAACAAAAATAAGCGATTGGATAAATAAATTAGGGAAAAGAGACATATCTCTCATAAAGAATTCCAAATAATTTATGTAGATAGTTTGCCCTAAAGGAGTGGAAACATTATTCTCCGCATCTTAAGTATGGTCTGCACACAGTTACTTCCTTTCAAACTGTTCACTGTGGAAACGGGCCAATGAAGTTACTTTACAGTGGAGATATGTAACAAGTACTACCTCATTCAGTTGAACACAGTGATAAATCAGATTAATAGTACATACCCTTGATATAATATAATGGAAATGGCAATTAACCTCTATGGTATTTTTTCCCAAAATGCACAACCCCAGTGTAGCCATAAAAAAAAAATGGACAAATTCTAATAGGGAAACATTCTACAAATACCTGATCTGTATTCCTCATAATTATGAAAGATATCACAACAACAAAATCTGAGAAACTTTCACAACTAAAAGAGGTATAAGTAGACATGAGAATTATGTGAGAACCTGAAACAGAAAGAGGACATCAGGTCAAACTCTAAGGAACTGAATGAAATAAGGACTTTAGTTAATCAAAATGTATTAAAGTGATTCATTAATTATGACACATTTAAGATAATAATGGAAAAACCGAGAATGGGACATATAGGTACTTCCAGGTCTACATTTTTCAATTTGTCTTTAAATATACAAGTGTTTTCAATAAATAGTCTATTTTTAAAGAAGTGTTTAAATGCAAAAAAAGGAGAGAAAAAGCTCATAACACTGCTTAAAGTTCAATGTTATAAACGTTTTCAAACGTGTTCATGGGTATATTAGCTTTACTACAAAATGTTGACTGTTAAGTGTTGTTTTTTGCTTCCTCCCTCTATCACTGTCTAGAGAAGTGTTGAACCATGACTTCTTTGCACATAGTGAAAGAGAAGCAAATGAGAACATTAGGTTAGGGCTTTAGCAGGATCCTTTGACTGGCTTGTATTAAACTTTTTAACAGATTAACATTTCACAATTGTAGCATTGAAAAATAATTCACTGTCTTCTCTCTTTAGTTTTGCCAGTTGATATTCCAGTCCTTAGCATCGTATTTCACATAATCACTTAACTGCTGAGACATTACGTTCCTACTTAAAAGCAAAAGGCTGAATGATGAAATCAAGGTAGACCAGGCCTCTTTATAACACATTTCGAAAGATTTCGTTAGTAGAAAAGAAAATGTAATTGTTTAATAATTAAAGGATTCTGTACTGAATGGGAAGCATCTATGGAGTTTTAACTCTTTGCTAATAAAAGACCAAATAATTCCTCAGCCCATTAAAATTATCTGAGTGTTGCATCAAGACAACAAACCATTAATATTTTTAGTAAATATTCGAAACATTTAATGCCTTATGGAAACACTTTTATGTCTGTTTAAAATTTTAGATTTTTGAAACCGTGTTGTTTAAATACTGTTTTCAAAACAGATAACTACTTACTCTTAATTTCAGAGAGAAAAACATTAAGTATCACCTGTTCTTTATTGCCCTGTATCATACTAGTTTTAACTTATATTTTTAACCTATAATGAGGCCTTCTGCATGGAGCAATTCACCCATTTCTCTGAATGAAAATAATGTAACTTATGCTACCTAAAGAAAGCAGGCCCTTGAAGAAGAAACATATTTTTAAGTAGTAAATAAGATATATGAGCCCTGTTCTGCAAATTACTAATATTTATAATAAAATTAATTGAGTTTTTAATTATTTATAGGTCACTTTCAGGCTTTGGTTTTATATCAACACTTACCTTCAATTTTGAATAGTAGACATATTTGCAAAGTGATTCCTGAGTTTCATGAGGACATATACATATATGTGGTTCCAGTATAAAAATAAATATATTAACTAGAAAAGTGCAAAGTCAATTGTGTGAATTAAAGATTTCAGAAGAAATTCAAGTTAGTAAAAATAAAATATGTAATTTTCTAACAGCAGTTAGAGAATGAAGAAAAGTTGATGAATTTAGTAGCAGTCAGGGAAAAAATAAAAAAAAAAGCAAACAGCAGGAAAACAGCAAAAAGCAAGTGGTGTGATTACATTATATATAAATATGACACATATTAATATGTATAAATATATTCATAATATTTATAGAAGTTAACAAATCCAGACAAATGCAATTTTTAAGAAACAAAATTAAAATGAAAACACAGAAGAAAATTAAAAGCAGGAAAGAAAAATAACTTTTTATTTTTTTGGAGGTGAACCTTGCTCTTATGCGCAGACTGGAGTGCAGTGGCGCGATCTTGGCTCACTGCAACCTCCGCCTCCCAGGTTCAAGAAATTCTCCTGCCTCAGCCTCCTGAGTAGTTGGGACTAAAGGTGCATGCTGCTATGCCTGGATAAGAAGAATAACTTTTAAACAAATGTGAGTAAAAATAATGTTTAATTGACTATACAATTACTACAAAAGACTCCCAGAAAAGAGATCTAAATAGTGACAAAGAGATTCATTACTGAAAGATAAAATTTAATCAGTACATAAAGAAAAAAGTCCCAGGAAAAGGAAAAACAGAAGTAATAATTCTGAAGAACTAGACTACAAATAGTGAGTTGAGGAAACAGGGAAACTGGCATAGCTTGACTTTAAATTTCATATGAGAGGTTATGGAGGAGGTAAGGAATAAGTGCTTCACAAGGCGACTGGTGATACAGTTTCAAATTTTTTTTTTTTTACTTTCTAAGGAATTTAAAATGGTCTTGCAACCGTTCATATACAAATTTAAAGAACAAAATTTTTGCTAAGTATCATTTTTTATAAATGATTAAATGAGGTAGGTACTTTCTATTCAGCATCTGACAGTCTAGTGTGGGGTTAAGCTAGTGAATCATGTATTATAGTATAAGATGTGAAAGGTCTACCCAAAGTATAAGGAAATAAGTCGGGGAAAAAAAACCATCTATCACTCAAGTCTTCCAAAAAAAGATAACTGATTACTCCACTGATTAACAAAATGAAAAGGCAATAGTTTCAATAAGGTAATCTTTCTAGTAAAAGCATCACGAAGTCAATTTCTTAACAGGGCTAGAAGGACAATGGAGAAAGATGGTGTTACTAGACCCCTGAAATCAGGGTGATATCGTTTGGATCTGTGTTCCTCCCCAAATCTCATGTTGAAATGTAATCCTCAATGCTGGTAATAGGGCCTGGTGGGAGGTGATTGGATCATGTGGGCTATTTCTAGGGTTTAGTGCCATCCCCCTTGGTATTGTCTTGGCAGTCGTGAGTGAGCGCTCATGAGATCTGGTTGTTCAAAAGTGTGTTGCATCTCCTTCATCTCTCTTCCTCCCTCACTGGCTCTGTGAAGAGCTGTCTTTCCCTTTTGCCTTCTGTTACAGTTATAAATTTCCTGAGGTCTTTCCAGCTATGCTTCCTATAAAGCCTGCACAACCATGAGCCAATGAAACTTCTTTTCTTTATAAATTACCCAGTCTCAGGTATTTCTTTATAGTAGGGTGAACTAATGCAGGAAATTGGTACCAGAAGTGAGATATTTCTATAAAGATACCTGAAAATGTTGAAGTGGCTTTGGAACTGGGTAACGTGCAGCAATTAAAAGAGTGTGGAGGCAGCTGGGTATGGTGGCTCATGCCTGTAATCCCAGCACTTTGGGAGGCTGAGGCAGGCGGATTGTGAGGTTTGAGACCAACTGGGACAACATAGTGAAACCCCGCCTCCACTAAAAATGCAAAAATTTAGCCAGGCATGGTGGCAGGTGCCTGTAATCCCAGCTACTCAGGAGGCTAGGGCAAGAGAATCACTTGAATCTGGGAGGGGGAGGTTGCAGTGAACTGAGATTGCACCACTGCATTCCAGCTGGGGTGGCAGTGTGAGACTCAATCTCAAGAAACAAGCAAAAGGAGTATGAAGGGCTCATAAGAAGACAAGAATGTTAGGGAAAGTTTGGAACTTCCTAGAAACTTGTTGAACAGTTGTGAGGAAAATGCTTATAGTGATATGTACAGTGAAGGCCAGGCTGTCGAGGTCTCTGTTGGAGATGAGAAACTTATTGCAAACTGGTGTAAAGATCACTCTTGCTATGCTTTAGCAAAGATCCTGATTGCACATACCTCTGCCCTAGGGATTTGTGAAACATTGAACTTGAGACTGTTGATTAAAGGGTAACTGGCAGAAGAAACTTCTAAGCAGCAAAGCCTTCAAAATGTGGCCTGGATGATTCTAACAATGTATGTTTACGTGCATGAGCAAAGAAGTAGAGTGTAAGTTTGGAAAATTTGCAGCTTTGTTATGTATTAGAAAAGAAAAGCCCATTTCCAGAGGAGCAAGTCAAGCCCACTGCAGAAATTTGGTTAACTAAAAGGAAGGCATATGCTGATACTCAAAGCAATGGAGAGGCCTCAAATGCATTTCAGAGACCTCTGTGGCAGCCCCTTCCATCACAGGCCCAGAAGCCTAGGAGGGAAGAATAGTTTCATGGGCTAGGACCAGGGCCCCACTGCCCTGTGCAATCTCAGGACACTGCTCCCTGCATTTCAGTCACTCCAGCTCCATGTATGGCTAAAAGGGGCCCAGGTAAGCTTAGGCCACTGCTTCAGAGGGTGTAAGCTTTAATCCTTGGTGGCTTACATGTGGTGTTTAACCTGTGGGTGCACAGAGTACAAGAGTTGGGGCTTGGGAGCCTACACCTAGATTTCAGAGGATGTATGAAAAAGTCCGGATGTCCAGGCAGAAACTTGCTACAGTGGTAGAGCCCTAATGGAGAACCTCTACTAGGACAGTGCAAAGAGGAAATAGGGGGTTGGAACCCCCCCCATGCAGAAACCTCACCAGAGCACTGCTTAGTGGAGCTGTGAGAAGAGGATCTTCCAGACTTGAAATGGTAGATCTACTAGCAGCTTGCACTCTGTGCCTGGAAAAGCCATAGGCATTCAGCAACAGCCCTTGAGAGTAGCTATGGGGGCTGAACCCTACAAAGCCACAGGGGTGAGTTCTCTAAGGCCTTGAAAGCTCACTCCTGGCATCTGTGTGCCCTGGTTGTGAGACAAGGAATCAAAGGGGATTATTTTGGAGCTTAAAGGTTTAATGACTGCCCTGCTGGGTTTCAGACTTGCATGGAGCCTCTAGTCCCTTCTTTTGACAGATTTCTCCCTTTTGGAACAGAAGTGTTTAACCAATGCCTGCTCTCCTATTGTATCTTGAAAGTAAATAACTTGTTTTTGATTTCACATGCTCACAGGTGGAAGGGACTAGCCTTACCTAAAACAACATTTTAGACCATGAGCTTTTGAGTTAATGCTGGAATAGGTTAAGACTTTGGGGGTTTATTGGAAAGACATGATTGTATTTTGAAATGTGAGAAAAATATGAGGTTTGGGAGGGGCCAGTGGCAGAATTATATGGTTGGCATCTGTGTCCCTGCCCAAATCTCATGTTTGAAATATAATCCCCAATGTTGTATATAGATCCTGGTAGAAGGTGATTGGATCATAGCAGTGGTTTCTAATGGTTTGGCACCATCCCTTTTGGTATTGTCTTGGCAATAGTGACTGAGTTCTCAAGAGATCCGGTTGTTTACAAGTGTGTAGCACTGCCCCCTTCTCTGTTTCTCTTGCTCAGGCCATATGAAGTGCTGGCTGCCCCTTTGACTCTACCATGATTGTAAGTCTCCTGAGACCTCCACAGAAGGAGAAGCTGCTACGCTTCCCGTACAGTGAGCCAATTAAACCTCTTTTCTTTATGAATTACCCGGTATCAGATATTTATGGCAGTGCAAGAAAGGACTAATACACAGGGTGACCTAAAGAGATCTGAAACTGCAGTGAAGGTGTGGGGTAAGTGGCCTGATAAGATTTGGGACTATGGAAGAAATAACTGGAGTTACAGAGAGAAGAGGCACAGCCCATGCCATAATGATAGGATGTGGTAGAATTAGAGAGGGAACTATATCCTGTTTTTCACTGTTCTCATTGGCTGGACCTACTTGAAAGTCAACTGTTAAACTATCCTTCGAAATGTAGTTCTCTAAAATGCAGATGAGAAGCATGGAGAAAATAAAAGTAGATATGAAAAAGACAAATTATCAGCACCTGGAGCTTTAAGTGGAGGGTATGTAAATAAGTAGATGACCAAAAATGCTTGTATGACATGGAGATGCATTATATTTTGAAGAAACATTTAAGATTATTTAGACTAATAATGAATGAGCAAGTGTTTTAGAATATAATTTATGTTAAACAGACATAAATTTTCATAAGAAAAAAAGTGAGAACATTGACCATGAAACAGATACAAATATAAAAGCTTTTATTAGATGTTAAAAACCTATGGGAACAATGACAGTTTCTCTATATTAAATATAATCCAAGTAAAATGACAACAAGATTTCTTTGAGGCATTTGATAAACTAATCCTACAAATTATGCATGTGATAAAATAACCCCAAATAAGCAAAATACACATAAAAAAGAACAAAAGGTAATGGTAGGATTGTTATTGGCACAGGAAAATGAAATAAAGGAAATTAGAATGTAATAGGCAGCCCAAAACCGGTCAAAATTTACAAGAGAGATTTAATATATGAAATAGGTAGCACTATATATAAGTGAAGAAATAGCACATAAATTTTGCTGGGAATGTTATTCTCTGTATTTAAAACAAATTGATTTAATGCCCTATGTCACATCTTACACAAAATGTGTTAAACTGTTTTAAACCTTAAATGAGAAGGGCAAATACAAAAACTTCTAGAAAACATGAAGGAATATTTTATGCTTTATTTAGATGGAATTTTTAAAAAGTAAACAAATCGCGCAAGGCACAAAACAAAATATTTATAACTAATACCATATCAAATTTTAACATATTGTATCAAAAATCTATTATTGCTGGGTAACTGCACCTCAATACTTAGTGGATTAAAACAACAAGTATGTAGTATTACTTATGAGTTTGTGTCAACTAGGGAGTTTTGCTGATCTGGTCAAAATTAATTGATCTCAGTTGAACTTATTCACATATCTAAGCTCAACTAATGGAACAAAAGAGAGATGGCTGACTATTGGCTGGAGAATGGTTTTTACTGGACCACATGTCTCTTTTGTCCAGCAGGTGAGCACGGATAACTTCACATTTCAAAGGCAGTGTTTCCAGAGGGAGAGAAAAAGCACAACGCTGATGTTGGAGACTGGCATAGTGTTGCTTCCACCATATTCCTGTGGCCAGTGCCAACTACAAGCACAACAAAATTCAAGAAGTGGAAAAATAGCCTCTGCTTGTTGAAGGGAGGAGCTGCAAATTCATATTCTGTTACTGTAGGAAAGTACAAAGATAAGACCCAGAGAAGATATTTATAACAAATTGGCAAATTAATTATCGTAGAGCTGTGGTGTTTACTACTGTGGGTTCTGGCAGAAGAGATATATTGAACAATTCAATTGGAAAGAGGACCTAGAAGCTGACCCGTATACACATGGACATTTGTCGTACAAGAAAAAGACAAAAGTTTTAATAAAAATGGATCTTAACATGCTTGGTTATAAATAAGGAGAAAAATGTGCACTACTTCCTACCAAACACAAAAATCAATACAAAAATATCTCTGGCAAGGGTCACAACAGTAGCATAGATTTTTGAAGGAGATAGGCTGCAAATTTTGTGTACAATAAACTATAAGAGATAACAGAAAGATGCACATAATAATAAGTATCAGTCCTATACAATTCAAGTAGACTGAATAATAATAAAAATAGAATCTAAACAATATTATCAATTAGGGAAATGTAATAATATTTGCATATACCACATATTTTCAAATCATGATATATTTATAACATACTCTACACTGATAATAGAGATAACACTTTCTTTTCAAGAGAACATGGGACATTTGCCAAAATTGACCAAGCAGATATATGCCACCAGAAAGTAAAGACAACTCATTTTGACAAATGGAAACAGTAACTTTTAGTATTCCTTAAATACAATGCATCAAAATATTATGTATTTTTAAACCTTCCATTTGAAAGATTAAATAGAAAATATATATATTTCTTATTAAAAATTATTTTGTCCAAAGGAAAATATAATAAAGAATTGCAGATACAAGGATGAGAAAACTGTGACTCAGAAGACTCTTGAGGGACTAACTAGTGAAGTGTTTAGAGGAAAATTTATAGCACTAAATACTTAACCCAGTAAGTAATGAAATACAGCAAAAATTCAAAGTGAAAAGCTAAAAGAGAAAGAGAAGGGTGAAATACTAAATAAAGTATTTAACAAAATGAAAAGAATAAGACAGTAGAAGAAAAGATACATGTATGAAAAGGTTTTTTTTTTTTTTTTAATGAATATAGTCAACAAACAATTGGCAATTTAATTTTCAAAAGAGAAAAAGTTCAGGAACAGCTACATGAACATATATAAAAACAAGAAGTGCCTGGACTGAACTAGCTAGTAAAAGTCAAGAAAATTTTAAAAAGGAAGAAACTAATTTTTTTATTTATAAATAAAATGATTAAAACTGCATGAAATAACATGCTTTAAAGATATTAAAGTTACTAGGCATAGATTTGTACTTACCAGTAGGATGGGTAGATTCAAGACTAAAATACACACGCAAACTGTTATATTTAGTAAGACAAGATAGAGGATTTTTAAAAGAGAGGGTATGAAAATACTTTTTTAAACTAGACACAGAAGTTCAATCTATAAAGAGCAAACTGAATCATTAAATTCAAGGACTGTGAATTATCAAAAGACATAAGCAGAAAAGCAGAAAGCAAAACTCTCATGGACTTCATTTGTGGCTTATAATTGATAAATTAACTTACAAAATACATAAAGAATTACTACAAATCAACAAAAAGTATTTTTAAAGGCAAAGGAAATGAAAAGCCATTTCAAAGAACAGCAAACAGTAATGAAACACAGATTATAAAATAATGTGCAACCTCACTAAGTCATGGAAATCCAAAGTAAAAATGTTTTATACATAATTACAATTTATATATTTATAAAAATTTACTTTCAATAAGGTATAGCAGATTTACAATGGTAAATGTTTGGGTATACAAGAGGATATTGAGCATTCCTAGCAGTGAAAGTTGTTTTAGCCACTTTCTAAAACACTTTGGCATTACATAGTGAAACAATAAATAGAAGGTATAAATCAGCAATTGCAGTATTTGCACATATGTAACAGAAAATGCATGTAAGAATATTTATGACACTCTGATTTTTACAGAATAGGCAACTTCATTTAAATATGTAAATTTTTATCTTCACATTATAATGCTGAATTGTTTTCCAACGTAAGAATACAAGCTTACACTCTCATCAGTGAGGTGTTCCAGTTTTCATCAGCTCAAGTTTTCACCAACAGTTGTTATTTTCAGATTTACCAATCTGTCCTAAACTTGTGACTATACAATTTTATTTTGTTATGACTTAATAGTATTAATTCAAACACCAATTATGTTGAGCAATTATGTAGGAAAGAAATGTTATCAACATAATTTATTTATAACAGAAATATCTTCTTAAACAAACATATTGTATGGCAGCAGGAAAAAGAACATAATCTATTACAACACAATGATGAATTGAAGTTATTGATTTAGCATGCAGTGTATGTTTTATTATTTTAAATTGTTGAAAACATGTATTCATGAGTTTATGTAAATATATGTGTTTGTTTAAAATATATAAAAGTTCATTTTAAAAATGTGTAAATCAGACACCATATACAATGCACTCTCCAGCAATGTTAGAAATAAACCATCAGCACCAGGAGGTATGTAAAAGAAATTTCAGAGTAGATAAACAGAAGCAACCAAGGTAATATTTACTGACAGTAACTGGACACGTAAGTTGTCATAAATGTACTTAATGGAAGAGCATATATTAGTGAAAATGGTTGAAACATAAAGACAAGTGGCAACGTGTATTATCTTATTATCATAATGCTAAATGAAAAAGCAAAATCACAGAAAAGCATATACAGTGTGATGTGATCTTTACATAATTCAAAAACAAGAGGAAACAAGCAATATTCTGTTTATATACATATATATGAGGTACCTGTAGTAAATTGTGATGGTATATAGAGCTGCTGACGATAGTAAAATCATAGAACATTTGGCCTCCTGTAATAGTTCTCTAAAATTAGTTTAATGTAGAATAAAATGTCCAAGCCTGCTTTAGAGGATTTACTTCTATCTTTATCTGCATGACATTCTGGTTCCACCCAAAAGTGCATGCCTGCCGCATTACAACACAAACTCATGGTGACTTTAAAGGAAAGCAATGACGAAGAAAGTCTTCCAGTGGGCAGACAATAAAGTTACAGATTTGTTTTCTACTTTGAGAAAATGGCCAAAATTATTGATCTACATTGATTTATGAGTGCTTGCTAATGGTTTGGTTGAGTGATCACAGGCTTAAATGGAATAAGCTTGAAAACCTGATGTAAAAAAATCCTAGAAAAGATGAATCTCTCAAAATGTGCACAGACTATGAAAATATTGTGCTTCAGGTTAATATTCACTAAAAGACAACCACTACCAAAAGCACTGTAAATCATGGGTAGGTAAAATGACTTGTGGATTTTGGTGTCATTTTCCCTAACCAGTCCAGTGTCTTTTCAATGGGCTTAGGAATGATAGCAGGACAGAAATTATGCATGGGCTTAAGAAAACAGACTTCCCCTTATTAAGGCTTTACCTTACCGAGGACTTTACAACCATTGTGATATTCTGTATAGCATTACTTCTGAGCAATTAATTTATTTCACAGTAAAGGAATTATAGCAATGTACTTGCACCCAATCAATAAACTGGTCTTACTTAACTGATATCACATCACCTAAAGCAGTTGTCCTAACAGAAAGTTCAAAGTACTTACTGAATACTCACATACAATGTCAGTACAAGACAACCCTCTGAATTGACGGAATTCTGTGTTATGAATGCATTTTATGCTTTGATCGAAGACCATTATATGGAGTGGTCTTGCAACACATTTATTCTCGTGGACAGAGTAAATAAGTCCTGGAATAAAAGAGTGAAGTGTTGGTGTCTTTTCTTCCCTCTGATGTACCTCATAATCCCCAGGCAGAATGTTTGTTTTCTGTCCAAGTACCTTTGAGCTCTGATGTTTTAGAAGTCTTAGTTTCAAAGGGGATAATGTTTCCACCATGAACAAACATTGGTTTCATTAAACTGAAGGTGAGATTGCCACCCAGGAATTATGGGTTCAGAATATCACTGAAGAAACAGGCAAAGAAAGGGGGCTACTCTCCAAGCTAGAATAATAGATTCTAATTACCTAAGGAAAGATGGTTTGCTGCTATGCAGTGAGGACAGAGGTGATTCCATCTGGACCGCAGATTTTTCTCTTGTGTATTCCTTATTACTTCCATGTTCAATATAAAGGCTAATAGAAAATTAAAATAACCAAAAGGAAAAAAGGAAAGAACCCAAACAGTCTGGGATTCTGGCCCAAAGCAAACACAGAATGGGCACTGGAAACAAGAAGTCATAGATATCACAATGACCTTGTGACCAATTACAAAAGTGATAGTAGTAGTTTTGCATATTTCATTGCAGTCATTAGCGTAATAGTAGCTTATATGTATTAACTATTTTTTCCTTCTTTCTACTTCTTTCCCTTGCTATTTTATATACATTGTTTGATGCTACCTTTATAATCTAATGTTTAGGCAATGGAATATTAAATGAGAATTTCAATAAATTTTAATAAAAATCTGTATAGCTAGCAGTGGGTACAATAACACTGGGACTCGTGTATCTTTATTAAGGGAGAGAGTGAGTACCTTAAAAACAGAGAGAAGTTTCCTTTCTTTAGGTGGACACATACCGTTGTTTTATTGTTATGTAAATGTTCAAATGTGCAAAATGGTGCAAGTGTGGGTAGAAGGATGCCCAGGCTAAAACAGAGGAAGAACCTCCCTTCCTTCTTCCAGTGTGTGTTTTTTGGCATAGCATCCAGGTGATACGATACGCGCGCATGCGTGTGTGTGTGTGTGTGTGTCTGCATGTGTTTCCTACGGCCTTGGTCCAGCTTGCTCACAAGTTTCTTTCTGCCACAATAGCAACCCTCAGGGTTCATCATGACCCTTTCCTTCCACTATTAAGCAGCCAACTGCTCATGCATTCCATCTGCAGCCTATGCCTTATGACATTTAATTGAAGCCTGTGTTCTCTGGCAATATTTTTCTTTCTTATTTTCTTTTACACGTATGTCTTTATTTTTTTTAATTGACAATAATTGTATATATTTGTGATGTACAATGTGATGTTTTGGTATATGTATACATTGCAGAAGGATAACCTCAAGCTAATTAATCCTTCCAGTTTGCTATCAACTACTTATCATTATTTTGTGATGAGAATATTTAAAATAAATTCTTTTAGCAATTTTCAAGTATACATTACTAACAATAGCAATTGTGCTGCACAGTAGATCTCCAGAACATATTTCTTCTGTCTAAAACTTTGGATGCTTTGGTCCCACACCTTCTTATTCTCCTTACCCTTGACAAAGATAACTGGCATTCTACTGCTCCTTTCTTTTGCTTTGTTTTTTTGAGACAGAGTCTCACTCTGTTGCCAGGCTGGAGTGCAATGGCACCATCTTGGCTCACTGCAAACACCGCGTCCCAGGATCAAGTGATTTTCATGCCTCAGCCTCCCAAGTAGCTGGGATTACAGGCACACGCCACTACACCCAGCTAATTTTTGTACTTTTAGTAGAGATGGGGTTTTCACCATGTTGGCCAGGATGGTTTCGATCTCCTGACCTCATGATCCACCCACCTTGGCCTCCTAAAGTGCTGGGATTCCAGGCGTGAGCCACCTCGCCCAGCCTCTACTGTTTCTGTGAACTCTACTTCTTTTAGATTCCACATAGAAGTGAGATCATGTAGTACTTGTCTTTCTGTGCTTGGCTTATTTCACTTAACGCAATGACCTCCAGGTTCATCCACATTGTTGCAAATGACAGGATTTACTTCTTCTTTAAGGCAGAATAGTATTCCATTATGTATATATACCATATTTTTTCTATTCATTTATACATTGATGGACACAAGTTAATTCCATTTCGGCTATTGTGAATGCTGCAATGACCATGGGAGTGCAGACATCTCTTCAAGATATTGATTTCATTTTTTTTTTTTTGGATATATACATGGAAGTAGAATTGCTGGATTATATGTTACTTCTATTTTTAAAGTTTTGAGGAATCTCCATACTGTTTTCCATAATCTCTGTACTAATTTACATTCCCACCAACAGTGTACAGGGTCCACTTTTCTCTATCTCTTTGCCAACACTTGTTATCTTTTGTCTTTTTGATAGTAGTCATTCTAACAGCTGTGATGTGACACCTCCTTGTGATTTTATTGTGCACTTCCCTTTTGATAATGATATTGAGCATTTTTCATGTATCTGTTGGCCATTCGTATGTCTTTTGAGAAACGTCTGGCAAGTTTTTCACCAGAAGGTTACATGTTTCTATAACAATCATGCCATCATCCTCAGAGCTCTGAGTATCAGTTCGAGGGACAAGGCCTTCTCTATTTTTCTAAGTTCCTTCTTTGTTTATGCTCCTGCAGTCTAGGAATAGTAGCTAATCCTCCATTTACTACTTTGCGGCCTGCAGATTTCTCCTTTACCCCAATTTGCCATTATTCACCTTTCACTATTTAATAAAATAGTATTCAAGTTCAAGTTATTGGTGCAATGTTTATCTCCTATCTATCTGCTGTCTTAGGCCCTTAATAAAATCTGGAGTAGTTTAAGTGAAATAATACAGGACTTTTCTCTTCCACCACAATAGGCCCACAGTAGACCTTGGGCAGTGGTAGTCGTTCCACAACTTTTGATGAATTAAAGACAGATTTACACTTGAAGTTTATAGACAAATTGTTACTGTTACAGGAGGTAGCTAGTCATGCATGAGCAGGGCAGAAAAGGGCTCCCTCTATTCCCTACTAGGAATATCAGGTGACTATCAGGTGATGGTGAGGTAGTTGTTAACTGTTTCTTTAAAATAATAATTGGTGGCAGCCAAAACCAGGGCAAGTCAGTCTCCCAGTAAATAGAAAAAAACTGAAGCTGGTGATCAGCAGCTTCCCAAAAAGATCTCAGGAGCTGAACAAGTAGGCTCCAGTGTGTGCATTAAGAGGTGAAATGGCAGAGAGTTTAACTGGTATGTGACTTTCTAGGTATATTTGACTGGTAAGGGAAGAATATCTCAAGGGAGCATGCATGCAACTCTAGTAAACACTCTGTGTGTGCTCACCTCCCAAGTGCTGGCAGGCCACTGTGCATGCTGAGAGCCCACTCCAAGGGAAGAATCAGGGTCAAAAGAATGCAAGACCCCAAAAGCATGCCAACATATAAAAACCTAAGTCAAAGGTCAAACAGGGCACTTGTCTCTCAAGTTGGCCACTTGGTCCTATTCCAGATGTACTCCTTTTCCTTTTGTTCTGCTCTAAAGCTTTTTAATAAACTTTCATTGTTACTCTAAAACATACCTCAGTCTCTCCTCTTTCTTTATGCCTCCTCCTTGGTCAAATTCTTTCTTCTGAGGCAGCAAGAACTGAGATTGCTGCAGACCCATGAGGATTTGCTGCTGGTAATCTTCCCAGATCTATTGTCTTAGTGTATAGATATTTGGAGGGGATGGTCAGATGATAGAACCCTGGAAGGTGAGAATGGTAAAAATAAGTTATTTTTCTCCTTTTTTTTTTTTTAATTTTTTAAATGTCACATTACTCCATGTAGGAAATAAGGATAAACAAAAGGTTCCTCTTCAAAACTTTCCTCCTAGTTCATTATGAATAAATAACAGTTTCTTCAAAGGTTAATTTACTTCAAAGCTTTTGCTAATAATCTTAAAGTAGCTGTCAGCCATAATAAAAAAAATAAGTGTATCCTGTGTTCTTAGTTCTTACACTTTAACCTAGATATTTGTCCTGACATGCCTGGACAAATGCAGGCAAGTCTTAGGTCATAGCTTATTCCTCTTCCTTACTTGGAAATGTTATCGCTTCTCTAAGCATTCCTCAAGTTACTTCCTCTTTTCCTTTGTTCTCTCTGCCTTTACCTCTTTAGAAAGTTTCCAAGTTTTTATCCAATTGGTTCAAGGCATAGAATGTGAGGTCTCATTTCAGCCAATGGAAACTGGACATAGCAGTAGGGAGATTGCATCAGGTTATGAAAGTTACAAATGTCCCTTGTTCAGGTGTGCTCTCATGGCAAGACTGCCAGCAAGTTGCACCCTTTCTGCAGGAAGTAAACTAGCTTTGCTGAGTGACCCATTGTCTCTGTGTGGATTTTTCCCGAAGTTATAAACCTGTTTCCAACACTCTGTCAATCACAACAATATTTTGAATGCTTTTCTTTGCTAGAAAACACATTTTTCTTAATATATCTATAAATACCTAGGTGAAAAACTACAAAATAGAGAGACAGGGAGAAAGAGAGAAAGAGAAAGAGAGAGATAGATAAGGGGAAGAATAAATTTAAAAGCATATGTGGGAGGAGGGCAGAGAGAGAGAGAATGAGAAATACCAGGTAATAACGAAAACAAGGTCATAGGGCTTATTGAATAAAGGTTGCACATTCTTGCAGAGCTTCAAGGTTCTCAGTATGCAAAATATTTATAACTTGACTATTTGTAAAGATTTACAAGGATACTTGATAAAAATACCTTTAAGTACTCAGTACTCAGTTTATTAATAGGTGCTAATGGCAAGCACTAACAGTTATATTTTACAATAAAACCACTTTTCTTGAATTACCACTGTCCTTAAATAGAAGAGAAGAAGTTGAAATATTATAGGTACTTTAAAATTCTATCTAAGGAGAGACCCAAGATGGCCGATTAACAGCAGCTCAGGTTTGTAGGTCCCAGTGAAAGCACAGAGAGCAAGTGGACGCTGCACTTTCAGACAAATATTTGTCGCTCACAGACTGGGAGATTCCCAGCAGAGCAGCCACACGGGTCACCAGCGTGACTTTTTTGGCCGGCGTGGCTGTTTTGCCAGCGCCCCAGCACGGCGCTTCTCAGTGCGTATACGGGACGGGGAGCCTTTTGAATCGGGCTCAGCTGGTCCCATCCCCACAAGGAGGACACCAATTGGAAATGCTGAGGACTGAGAGTTTCACAGCAAGCACAGCCGAACTGGGAAGGTCCAGCTCTGTGGGGAAGGGGTGTCCGCCAAAGGAAAACTAAGAAACAGAAAAAACTTCATCACCGGGCGGAGAGAGATCCAAGATGGCCATTTAGCAGCAGCTCAAGATTGTAGCTCCCAGTGAAAGCACAGAGAGCAAGTGGATGCCGCGATTTCAGATGAATTTCTGTTGCCCACAAAGTGGGAGCTACCCAGCAGAGGAGGCACACGGGTCGCCAGTGTGACTCTTTTGGCCGGTGCAGCTGTTTAACGGGTGCCCCGGTGCGGTGCAGCACTTCTCAGTGTGGAGTATATGGGACTGAGTGCCCTTTGAGTCAGGCTCGGCCAGTCCCATCACCACAAGGAGAACAGCAATTGGAAGCGCTGAGGACTGAGAGTTTCAGAGTAAGCACAGCTGAACCCGGGAAGGCCTAACTCTGTGGGGAAAGGGCGTCTGCCAAAGGAAAACTAAGAAACAGAAAAAACTTCATCACCAACAAGTCGGATGTCCACTCAGACCCAATCTGAAAGTCAGCAATTACAAAGACGATCGGTGGATAAATCCACAAAAATGGGAAGAAACCAGTGCAAAAAGGCTGAGAACACCCGAAATCAGAATGCCTCTCCTCCTACA
>CAUYLG010039681.1:0-19459 GCA_963573385.1 Cacajao melanocephalus
TTGGACCCAGGTGGTGGATGTTGTGGTGTGCTGAGATCACGCCTTTGCACTCCAGCCTGGGCATCAAGAGGGACCTCCATCTCAAAAAAAAAAATAGAAAAAAAAAGAAAAAAATAAAAAATGAAAACACCGCTTACTATAACTTTTTCACTTCAAAGCTGAATGCTAACAGGTTGTTTTGTGTGCTGTGTGACAGATGAATATTTTAAAATATGTCTCATAACATTCCTTTGACTTAGGTGGTGGTATTGTTAAGACTTACATATATCAGTCAGCCAGTTTTGACAGACAGGAAATTATTTGGAATTAAAAATTCCCCTTCTAGCCTTTCCCCCAAAGAGACCCTGTCTTCATACATGGTTATTCTGTCCTTTGCCTCTTCTTTCCTAATTCTTTATCTTCTCCCATATGCAAAAGAACATCTGGCAACTGTTTCTTTAGAGGCATCTATGATCCTTGATTGAGTTTGTTTTCCAGTCAACACCTTCGTGAGCTGTGTTTGATTTTCTGAAATTGGGTTTCTGCAAATGGTCATATTTGAAAGTGCTATGTTGTATAATTATTTGAAGGGAAAACATTTTAGTGTGATACAACCACAATGTAAAGAATGGAAATCATGCTGAGTGAGTTCTGTCTCTTTCATGTTCAGATTGGTAGCTTTTCCTGGCTTGAACACAAAATAAAATCAAATTAAAGGATCAGAGATACAAGAAAATTATAAGGAAAACAAACTCATCAGAAAGGGAACTGAAAAATGGATAACAAAAGGAACAAATACAGGGATTTTCCATATCTCCGGAAAACAATCTATAGGTTCAATGGGACTTTAAAAATACAGAGGTTTAAAAAAACACTTTGTATTTTGCAACAATTTTAGATTAATAGAAAATTTGTAAACATAGCATAAATAGTTCCTATATACTTTATATCTAGCTTCCCCTAATGTTAACATATTATAGTTTTATATTTTTAATGGTTATGATAAATGTGAGTCTATGATTTATAAATGTCACTACTTTCTTACATTATTAGAAGAAAATTAGACATGATTTTCTGCTTGAAAATTATATTTTTTTTGTAGTGGCAGTCAATATTTTTAATAAATATTCATCTTCATTTGAGAGCAAGAGTGGATTCATTGGTTTCCAATATCACATTTTTTAAAAGGGCATATGTTTAAGCACCAGTGATTTTTTAAAGTCTCTTTTAAACTCTTGAAACATTGTTATTTTCAACTGGAATTAAAGAACATTTCTCAAACCGTTTCTCTGAAAAAGGATGCAAACAAATGTATTACATTAAGGAAAAATACAAATGGGAAAGTGCTTTTTTGAACAACAGGTAATGATATTTCAAGGATGACACAGAACTATTCATTTCTGATATTCTCATTACCATTCCTGAAAATTATATTCTTGTTTATACTTTGAGAATATGTAATATCTTCCAAATGCATTCATATCAACAATAACAAAACAAACAAAACCCCTGATTATATCTTAAAAAAAACAGCCCTTCTCTGGGTTATTTACATTTTAACAGGTTGCAAACTTTATGTCCAAGTTTTCCAAATTTAGGTATGTTACCATGGCACTTGATCTTGGAAAATTGCTTTGACTGGAAGTTTCTTTGGCAAATCTCACTATTTTTTAGATTAATATGGAATTCTTGTGGGGTATAATGTAAAATTTATGCATTTTTAAAAAGCAAGACTTCTTTTAAAATGGGACTCTTTGGTGGCTTCTGGCAGTGTGCAGACTGTGGTGGTATTATCACTGTTTTGTCTTTATAGCTATAGAGATTGAAAAAAAAAAAAGGAAAAACCATTGCCTTATACTAATTGACATAAACTTCCGAAGTATTATTTCAGCATCAACCAATATAGATTACCCATAGTCCTTACTGGATATCATTGAATTTTTGATAAATATTTGTGAAATGAAGCAATGAGCAAAAATAACAAATACTGTTTTGAAATGTGGAGTCTTTTCTGTGTCTTCTCAAATCCCACCTGGGAAGTGCTCACTCATTCCAGGTAAGACTCGCTCTGCTGATTCTGGGCCTTGGCCTGGCAGGAGAGAAGGAACTGACTAGGTTAAGTATCTCTTCGAGGTGCTGGAGGCCTGTAAATAAAATGAGGTGACCTCCCCGTTCATTCCCAGCCTGGAAGAAGACTGGAGCCTTGAGATTACAGTTACAGTCTCTGCTTATTATTTAGAAGTAATCACATGCTATGCTATAGCCCATGATGGTTGTAGCTGAAGAGCAAATGACAAGCGAAGGCAGTGGATACTTGGGAAAAAGTGGGATTTAAGGTCTGAGATCTCTTCAAGTTCTAGCCTGGGCTGCACCATTTGACCCTAGGTTTGACGCTTATCCTCTTGAGCCTATATTTCATTATATAAAATGGGAAGTCAGTGATCTATAGTGAGAACTACATGTAAGAGTGAATTTATCTTATGAGCTAATTGTTGGTCTTCTTAGCTGTCAGATCTGTTCCTTTTCTTTCTCTCCCCTTATCTGCATGTCTGAGGGTTCAAGCCCTGCAGGTTGATTTCCTAGCTCTTTCCTAGCTGGATTTAGCCAATGAGAGGCACTGGCAAGAGATGGGCGAGCACAGCAGCTGTGTTTGCTTTGTGGCTCCAGCTTGCGCAAGACAGGCCCACTGTGGTTCCAGCTTTTTCCATGACTCTAGCCCTTTGGTGCTGGTAATACCACCTTCTCCTTCTCTCCCTCCAGCCACGGAGTGGTAGTAGCTACCTGCAGTTGTTAGTCTCTGGGTTGCCTCATTATTCTCTCTTGGTTTCTTAGCTCTTCTAGCAGTAGTATATCCAATTCACTGTATTAAATTCCCTCTCTTTAGCATGCTTGGAGTGGTTCCTATTTCCCTCACTGGGCCCTAATTGATCCAGTCCATTTCAGTAATCTAGCTGTGAGCTGAAGTACTTCAACTAGGCTGGTTGTGATAGAAATAGAAAGGAAGGAGAGACCTGCCAAAGGAGAAAGAGACAGAGCAGTAACCTGTCATATAGATGGGGAAAAAAGCAGAAGAAATCAAGCAATTCAGATAATTGTAACTGCCATTGCTGAAGACAGGCCTTTGGAAGGGGAGCTGGTTTGGGTGTAGAAGCTATGGGTTTGGTGTAGAGCATGTCAAAGAAGATAAACTTCATGGTCCCACTGCCTGTGAACCCTTTGCCTTTCCCACTTCAGTGTATTGCAGCTGCAGGATTATTTATGGGTTGCCTTTTTCTCTTGGGAAAGGGTAATAGAAGTTCAGAGGAAAGAGAGCAGGGGTAGCTACACTTATATCGGACAAAAATAGACAAAAAAAGTAAACTACAAAAAGAGACAAGGAAGATCATTACATAAGGATACAGAGGTTAATTCATCAAGAAGACATAACAATTGGAAATATATATGCACCCAACATCAGAACACCTAAATATATAGGTATAATAATGTAATTCAAGTCCAGTATTCACACATTTACACATAGGTATAAAAGTGTAATTCAAGTCCAGTATTTATTGATTTTCTGTTTAGATGATCTTAACAGAAAATTAATAAGTGTTGGACTTAAATTACATTTTAGACCAAATTGACCTAACAGACATATACAGAATACTCTATCCAACAGCAGCAGAATACATATTCTTCTCAAGTACACATGAAACATTCCCTAAGATTGATCACGTCTTAGGCCACAAGACAAGTCAACAAAATTTGGAGAGGACAGCAGTGTGTGGCCCAGAAGGGAATGTCCACTGGTGGCTTGCTAAGCCTGGAACACATCTAACACCATTGACTCCAGCCCCATCTCTGTAACTTTTTTGGGAGTGGAATAGGAACCCAGTCTTTGCCAGTTGGGCAGCAGCTCTTTACCAAGGGACCAAGATGAGCAGGCTGTTCCTCTTGTCAGTGCAACATTTGCAAGAGGAGTGCTGTGGGAGGAGATGAAAATTGACTTCCAAATGGCCTGCAAAATTTCAGAGACATTTTTGGGACTCGCTTTTAGGTTCAGACTTAATAAGCAAAACAGCAGATACTTGAGATTTTGATTTCCCTATGGGATAAGATAGTTCATAGTGGGGATGGCCAACATTGCTATAGCAAGCTGGAATCCACTTCCTCAATATACTGGTGCGTTATGGAAAATAATGATCTCTGAGGGAGAGAAATGATTCCACATCTTTGGGAACAATATCTAGATATATTAAGAAATGACCTCAGATGGAAAACAAATATAAAAACATTTTGGCAAATCAGAAGGTGCACATTATGTGGCATTCATTATGTTTTATATAGTATATGCATGTTGATAAAGAAGAGAAGAGTCTAATAAGTGAAGACAAACAGGAAACCCTTCCTAAACTGTCTTCCCAAACACTTCTTAAGTCACGTTGTGCAGGTCGAAGGTTCTGGGAAGAAACCGCTAGTGCTCTGACCTGCCTTCTGCAAATATAACGTTTCCTGTTTTGTAGGAACTTGGGGCTGAAAAATGCATAAACCAATTGATTTAAACTCTTAAACCCATAATATTCACAAACCTCAAGGACTGCTGGTCAAAGCCTCTGTGTGTGTGTGTGTGTGTGTGTGTGTGTGTGTGTGTATGAGAGAGAGAGAAAGAGAGAGAGGGATGTATTCCATATGTCCTTGGAGTATCACATTATATCTAATTTCCAGATAGTCTCCAGATAATTGAATAATTGATTTATTTGAATCTTAAATACATCAATATTCTATAGTTTCTGAAACCTTTTATTTTCTGTGTTGTTTTTTCAACTCTGAGTGAATTAGGTTTGGTTGCAGAAAAACATTTATATTATGTACTTCTAAATATGATGAGGTGAAGCATGAAGCATGGTTCTCCTTGGAGTGATGTTTACATTAGTAAGGCTTTTTATCTCACAACAACATAGATAATATAAAATTAAAATCAACTGCTAGCCTCAGGGAGCAAGCAGATTTTTATGATAAGTATTGTATAGCCGCCTTTACATCTTTTTCTTTCCTTTTTAATAAATGATTAAAGCTCCAATGCTGTCATAAAATCACATTTATTTGTAGTGATAGGAATGAACTAATCCCTGTTTCATCACCCTGATCAGCAGTCACATAAACACAATGGAACCTGACATGCTGGCAGCCTCAGCTCATTACAGCTTTCCAACCAACCTCCAAGCTCATGGCTGGAAGTCAAATGGAGTGAGCTGGTTCCAAGTCGGAAAGAAAAATAATTGGCTTTGGAGATAAAGGGATTATTAAAATTTCCATATGAAATTTCCACCATTTCTTGGCTTCAAATGGAGAGGGAGTTACACCAAGATGCCTCTGTTTTAATTTTAAAATTAAAAGCATTTAAAGAAGTGGAGAAAATTATTATAGACAACAACCATTTCAATAACATTTGTCTTTGTGTTGTTTATCCCATTATTAATTACCTGCTAATTAAAAACAAAACAACTGGAAAAATTCTAGCAACAAAATTTTTCATCCGGGAAGTCTTTTGGTTTAGGAATTTTTTTCTTATCCTTATGAATCAAGCTGCTCCCCTTCCCCCATAAGGATTGATTAGTTTAAAA
The DNA here is from genome assembly GCA_963573385.1 of Cacajao melanocephalus. Taxonomy (NCBI): domain Eukaryota; kingdom Metazoa; phylum Chordata; class Mammalia; order Primates; family Pitheciidae; genus Cacajao; species Cacajao melanocephalus. Next base: position 5,586 of record CAUYLG010039681.1, read on the forward strand.
TCAATTAGTTTAAAAGATTGGTGTTTGATTGGAATGCAAACATCAGTGGGATAAAGACAACTTTTCTGGTACTATGTCGTTTTTAGAGACAAAGGCTTCTGAGTCAGACAGACCTAGGATTAAATTTAAGCTATCTCTCCTTTGACCCAGATTTGAATCTCAATTTATCTTTCCACTTCGTAATCTTGGGTAGGTTACTTAATCTTTCAAAGTCTCAGTTTCCTCATCTGCAAAACGGCGATAATGAAACCACCACGAAGACCTGTTGTGAGAGGAAAATAGGATCATGTGTGTAAAGAGCTTACATAACAGGGAGCCTGGCACAGAGATTCATAGTAGCTATTCTTTTAAAAAAAGTATTTTTGCACTATTTTCTTTTGTGACTATTAGTATTTGGCAGCATGCTTACTGCATTACTAACTTTTGTTTCAATAGAGGAGTCCCTGAGCAATGGTTGAGACATCACAATATAAGTAGACCTGTCGAAGAGTTGGGTGTTTCCGACTTTCATTTGCACTCCTGGATAGCAAACTCGGTGTTTCCAACTTTCATTCAGCACCTGCATAGCTTTAGCAGCAGTGGCAAAAGATGAATTCTAATTCAATCAGTGGCAAAAGATGAATTCCACAATCCTTGATTTTGGCTTTTTGAATAAAAATAGGGTTCTCTGCTTAAGGATATAGCGCTAGTTGAGCTGCTGAGTGAGACTGCACCTGGCATGTGTGGGTACCCTGGCGAAAACTCAGGGAGCTTTGCATTTCATTATATTTTTAATAATACTTAGCAAGTAGCAGAATTAAACTTGTGAATTATTCGAACTACCACTTTTCTTAATGGAGATGAGCCTCTTTATCTTTTAGGAGTTAATACTCTGTGGTTCTAAATTAGAGTCCTTGATGCAATTGTATTCCTTTCAAACAGTATTAAGAACTCATTTTCTAATGGAGAGGTTCGTAATGAAAGCAGTCTTGGGAACAAGGCACTCCAGGCTCTTGGTGGTGCTGGGTTGAAAGAGAGGAGGAGCTGGTGGGGATGTGGCTGGGACCTATTCTCTGGTGTGGGGGGGTAGGAGGGAGGACATTAACCTTTATTTACTGTGTACTGGATGCTTTGTATACGTTGTTTCATTTAGTCTTCTCAGTACACCTTTAAGGCAGGTATTGTCATGCCTATTTCAAAGGCACAGAGAGATGATTAATCCAAGATTGCATAGTGAATAGAAAAGCAGTAATAAAAGGAGAAAACATTAGTTTTGTTTATCCAATGTATTTTGTGAAAATCCATCAAGATGTATATTTATAATTTGTGTACTTTACTGTATATATGTTCACTTCAACAAAAAGTTACTTATAAAAAAAAAGAAGATCTGCCTGACAAAGTCTGTGTTTTTTTCTATCATACTGCCACCAAAAAAGTACGATGGATGAATCTCCAAGTGCTATAAAGGAATTACTTCCATCAGTCACAGCCAGGTGTGGCGAGAAATAGTGCTACTCTTATTAACTAGACCTGATTTTGAAAGACTTGAATAGTTCAAATGGAAGATAGACCTAGAGAAGTATAGTTTCCTAAAACTGCAGATGTCTATGTGTTAGTCTTAGAAGATAATTCCAAAATGGTGTTCTGAAAATGCAGTCAGCCTGTTGCAGAGTTGTTCATAGTAATGAAAAAATTAGAAAAGATGGAAATATCCATCAGAGAGGAACTCAATAAATAAATGCTATGTATCTTAGAACTTACCTATTTTGAATGATGTCTATGATATAGTGTGGAGTGAAAACTGGTTTTGAAACTGCAGATATAGTATGATATTTTTATAGTTGTTTTTTCATTATGTAACATATTCCTATAAATAAATGGCTGAAAAGATATTTGCCAAAATATTAATAGTGATACTTCTGCTTTTTTGTGATATTGGTTGAATTTTACTTCCAATTTTATGTCTTTCTACATGGTTGGTTCTATATAGACATTGCTTTCCTACAATTCTATACACAAAATTTTAATTTTTAATAAAACAGTACCTTTAATCAAAGGCTGCATCCCAAATCAACTATGTCACTTCTCAAGGTGTCTTCTGTGAAGGAGGAAGAATTCATTTTAGTGTATGAGTTTTGATACATCAAAATAATATTGTTTCACTTTATAGTCAAATCATAGGAAAGAATTTGCAGGAATGAAAAGTACCGTTTAATAAGATCAAACACATGCAGTTACTTAACTGCTTGGCTTTTGTAAACATTTCTTAAAAATCATTTTGAGGCATATAGTTTATAATATTAACAATTATAATAAACAATTGTAATTATATTAATAGAATTAAGAACTACTTTAATTATATTCTATATAAGCAAGTTGCTCTACCTACCTGTACCAGATATCATAGCAATCTAAAAAATAGCTGTTTTACTGTCCAAATATATGTCTTATATGATTCAGTTTGAAAAATTCTCCATTCCTTTTAGATTTTAGTATAAAGATCAAGACATACGATTGCTTTATTTTACTTTATTCTATTTAATTCCATTTTAGTGATTCCTTCAATCAGGCTGAAGACAGAGTTAAAATTATACACATTAAATATTCATGCAAAAACAGATTATAGAGTAGGATATGATTTTCCTTTTTGTCTTTGTCTTAAAGATTTCTAAGGAACTAACCTAAGAGAATCCTGAGTACATCTTACTGTGGATGTCATTAATATATGCTGTTTCATTGCCCATAACCCCCAACAAGAATCATGAGCTCTGACTGAATTCATATCATTACTCCCCGCTGAACACTTAGCAGTCCTGCCATTTGCCCCTTCTGGATAAGCAGGTCCCCTATTTCTGGCTACTATCCCATACGCTTGTGTGACTTTATTTATTTATTTATCAGAGACCAACTCAAGCTTTTGGGCCACAACCAACACCCTGTTTCAAACACATATACCTGTGAAAATGGACAGCATGACCTGACAAAATTCTCTTTCTGATTTGTGACTTGATACATATGAAAAGTCTTAGAACATATAAAAAGAAAATCAAAGATTTAAATTTGACATATCTCATTTATTAAAAAATATATGAGGAATCAGGATGTTATTATCTGGACACATCTGTTTGATTTCTGTATAGTACCAGTAAAGTTGATTTTTATATTATATGTTTTACATATTTTGAGGTAGAAAATTGTCTTTATTAGATTAACTATGACAGACATCATCTCTTTAGGCAAGGCATTGCATTTGGAGGGGAAGAAGCACTTTGCTTGACAGAGAAGAAGGGACCCTGAGGAGCCTGGTGTAGTTGGAAGAAAGTAGTTTTGGCAGTGAGGGAGGAGAAAGGTGAGACAGGATGGGACAGTGGGTTCAGCCAAGTGAGCCCCCTGCCTCCTCTACCCAGGATACACACATTCAGAATCTTAAGTACAATCATGGAATTTAATTATGTGTGGATTTCTGAGGAAATGGGAAAGATTCTGAACTCTCTGTTTTGCAAGCAAGGGGACCTTTGAGAATAGAGGTAGCCCAGGCCAACATTAGGAAACAGAGGACATTCTTGTTTCAGGAATTCTGTCTTTGCATAAGGATAGAAGAGCTTTGTGCTGTCGTGGGCTGTGGAATTAGAGACAGGCAGTGCTTAACCTGATCTCTAAAGGTGTCAGGTTGGCAGGGCAGCACAAGGTTATCTGTCTGCACATACTGTTATGGGCCTGGGGTGGCCCCTCCCTGTGTACATATGCAGGGGCCACAGGTGCTGCTAACAGCTCACAAGTTTCTGATACCCTCCTGTATTCGAATCCTTCGAAAAAGACCACTGGTTGGCTTGTCTCACTTGTTTTTCATTAAAAATGAAGAAATCAGAAACGACCATTCACTTAAAATGTGGAGAAACAAAATCTTTGATGTTCTGTCCATTCATTTCTTGCCATCTTCACAGCAGAAAAATGTACTAACTTTAAGTGATGATAGTAAAGGGCAGTGGATTCCAATTCAAAATTCAGCAGAAAATTTATGATCTAATTTTGATAGAGGTATGTGAATTATCAATGAGTTGAAGCTGTTTCTGTGTTAAGTCATTACAGATGTTAAATTTAGCAAAGACATATACACTTCTGGGTGTGGAGGCTGCTGAATATTGTAGTGTTAAACACAAACATGCTACGTGTTGAATTGGTCTCAGATGAATTTTCCTGCTGAGCTGACACAGTAGTTCTGGCTGAGTTGGAACATTTCAGTCCTGCAGTTCACCATCATGCTGTCAATTTGTCCATGGAGATAGTTTATGGGAATGCATTGACACACAAGTACATGCTGTTGGAATCTTGATCAATTTCTTTCTTTCTTTCCTTTCCACTGACCTTTGTATAAAACTTTTTGATTAACATATTTCAAATTTGTGTTTTGAAAATAATGTATTTCAAATTTATGTTTTGAAAATAATTAGGTTCAATTGATCAGAGCTTTCTACCTTTGCATCACTAGTTATTTAAAGAAATAATGTTGAATTTTTTTTGTTATAAGATAGTGGTTGATTTCATCCCTTGAGGTAACTTGAAAAATGTCACCTTCCTTTAAAGTACCATTAAGTAAAATGAACATAAGGAATGTTAATCGGATTGTCTCAGGATCAATGCACTGATATTGATGTATCAAATATTGTGGTTATTAGCTGAAATTATTCATTAACCCTAATAAGTCAGCAACTCTATGGAACTTTCTATTTAACTTTTCTCATGAGCTACTTTGGGAGTAATCAAATCCCAACTGGAAGTAAGGACTGCAAATTGACCCAGCCAAGTGTAATGATTAGCATTGGAAATGTCCCATTGTGGAATTCTAGTTCCATCTGCCTGTGAAAAAAGATTACGGATAATTATAATTAGGAACTCAGTGTGTGAGAGTGAATGAGATGTGAAAGTAATGATTACTGAAAGCCACTGATGGTGATGGGGTGGGGGCATGTTATAAAGATGTGAGCATTTTATCTAAAACGTGCACTCTGTTAATTAGTAACTTTCAATACATTTGTATCCTACAGGTAGAATTTCTATTGCTTCTTGAATATTAGGAAATGCTTGAGGTGTGAATAATGTTTTCCATTGTAATTTGTACTACATACACATTGTAAAGGGATGTTAACTGTTTGAATCCTCTGTAACAGCCCCAACAGTGAAGGAGGGTGGGCAGGGAGAGGAGCAGCTGTTGCCTAAGAGAGGAAGGAAGGGTGGGAAGGCAGTAAGGTGAGACGGAGAAATTGGCTTCGTTGGTATATGGTCTAGGATAAAGGCAAGCACTGATTTAGGAATTATCAAATCATTCCTCCCTTGTGAATGTATTATTATTATTACTACTACTATTATTTTTGAGATGGAGGCTTACTCTGTTGCCCAGGCTGGAGTGCAGTGACTCACTGCAACCTCTGCCTCCCGGGTTCAAGCAATTCTCCTATCTTAGCCTCCTGAGAAACTGGGACTACAGACTCGTGCCACCACGCCTGGCAAATTTTTTTGTAATTTTAGTAGAGATGGGTTTCACCGTATTAGCCAGGATGGTCTCAATCTCCTGACCTCGTGATCTGCCCTCCTCGGCCTCCCAAAGTGCTGGGATTACAAGCATGAGCCCTCGCACCCGGCTGCGAATGTATTACTAAGGTTAATAGATAGTTGATTTTTAATTTTTCCCTCCATACGTATTGCACAATACTGAGAAGACATGTATTCAGGATGGAATACATTTCCATCCCGAATGCAGGGTAGCACAGTAGTGGTTGGCCTTTAATAAATGACGGCTCCCTTTCTCTTCATCTGAGTACATTGAACAGCTACAATTCATTAGTAAGAAATTTGAATCATCTAGAACATGGTACGATTCTGGAGCCTAACTTCAGGAAATGAAGATTCAAAGGAAGCCCCAGACTGCTCCAAGCCTGCCCTTCAAATTATTTCTCTCATTTACATGTTATTTTTTGTAAATGGCAAAGATGATCCTTTCTGATAAATTTTTTGCATTAAAAAACAAGTTTTATGTATTCTAGGAGAGTTCCAGATTTATACAAGACAATTGTGATAAATTATTTCTTAAAGGAAGAAATCCTTTATAATGCAAATAAAGCTTCTTTATTAATTTCTCTATGTTTGAATGGAGGTTGGACTTTTCTTAGTTACATACAACTTACACATAACTCAATTATACATAATTCTCTAGAACTGCTTATATAAAGTAATATTTCTTAACTGTTTAAAGTGGTGATTCCCTATTGTATTGCAATACTCTTCCTTTTTTTCTGAACTAATAATGGAATTAAAATTCAAGGGTTGAAAAAACATGGTTTCAATATTCTTATATTCTTAACATGGAACCATCATATAATTAAATGCAATGTCTACTTTTTTTCATAAGTGTATGAAGTTGAATATTCTGATTTGTTGCAGTGTTTTCAAATTTCCCTGACCATAAGAATCATTTGGGTAGGCCTAGGGTGTCATTTGTTAAAAAAAATAAATTCCTGTCCCCCCTCCTTTAACCTACTGAATCAGATGTATGGAACCTGAGAATATACTATGTCAATGTCAATGAGCTATCTCAGGTGATTCTTATAATCAGGTAAGATTGGGACCAATGATGTAATGCAGCAACACTTAAGGGTGTATCAGAATCACTCTTGTCTTATTAAAACCCACATTTCTGAACACCACCCCCAGATTCAGTGGGTGTAGAGTCTGAAAATCTGCAATTTTAACAAGGTCCTGGGTGATACTGTTGCTGCCAGTCCAGAGATTACACTGTGGGAACCACTGATGTAGCGGAAAGAATGTAGTCCCGAGGTGAGACACATCTGGGTTCCAGTCTCATTTAATAGCTGAAAGTTTTTTAGTATAATTACTTAATACTATACTGTATTGAGTTTTTTCCTGTTTATTTTTAATTTTTAAAAATATTCTTAAATAAATTTATACACTTATACATATATATTATGCTTGGGATAAAAGCTACCCTTTTATAAATACGGAGCACAGATGGAAACTGAGAAGAAGGAGGCAGAAAAGAGAGCAAGGAGGAGGCTGATATGTAGGTTCAAGGGAGAGTGAGTGGCCTGCAAAGTAATAACTGCTCTGCAATAACCAGAACTCAGTAAAACAACATAATCACAAGCAAACTCAAAGTGAATTTATTAAAAGTCAAGCTAACTGTTAACTTTGCAAGGAGAAGAGAAAGGTCACTTGGCTGTAGGAGTATGATAGCATTGATTAATTCGAATGCATTGTCTGAATCATTACTGTTGAGATTCTGAAAGTTCAGATACTGAAAAGAAGAAAATAATATTGACATGGAGAAACCAGTCATCTGAGAGCTGTTTTTCATGTCAGTTGAGGATAAAATCATTGCTACCTGCTCTTTTTATACATATGAATAGTGACATATTTGTAAATTTAGTTTCCTAAGAAAGAAATATAGCCATCACATTTAGGGTTCAAACTATTATTTAAATATGTATGTACACAGTGATCCATCAGCTTTTCATGGGAAGTATTTTTATTCTCTCTCATGATTTGAAAAACAAAAGCCAATTTGGGTGTAAAATCCAATGTTCAGGCAGAAGCCGTATGTGGAGATAGTGTTTTCATGGAATTGAACTCCTGGAGTAGTGGTTAAGAGCAAGTGCCCAAGGAGTCAGATATTTGGGTTCCAATCTTGCTTTCACCTTTTAGACAGGACCCATTCTGTTGCCATAGGAAATGTTCAATAAGCTAATAATCATCGTAGTACATAGCTATGGGATTTCTACAAACTTTTATTTAACAAGTATTTATTGAGTGCTTGAGAGGTGCCAGGCATGGTGGCAGGTACTGGAGATATCTGCTCTCAGGGAGCTCTGGGAGACAGGCAAGAAACCTATGAATAAAAAAGCTAATATAATAATAGTAGGTGTTACGGACGGAGCAATTAACAAAACTAAAACAAAGTCCCTACTCCTCCAAGTTTCATTATAGTGCCTTATATTCAAGTTTGTTTACCTTCTACAGGCTCATCAAGTCACATGTGACTTAGATTTACTGACTAGGTTGCTACTTTACTCATCAGACTGAACTCCTTAATTCAGGGATTTAACAGAGGCTAGTTTGCGACTTAAAAAAAAAGTCTTCATTTCTATCCTCTCTTAGGCACTAATAGATTTTTGTCCATATTACCAGTGCAAATAACAGTGAACTTTATGTTTTTTTATTCTCCATTTGATGTGCTTGTAATTTAAGGCTTAGCTATAATTAAAATATGTTTATTAGAAATTCTATTAGATTTTCTATTATTAGAAATTATAAATGTATTAGAAATTCTATTATTTAATATCTAATAATTTTCATTTTGTTGAGGTCATATTTAACTACAAAATCTAAGAAGCTATTGATTCCCACCAGCCGCACCATTTTTATAGTCTTAGTATGTTTGAAAATTTAAGTGAAATTTGTTTCCTGGGCCAAAAGGAGACTGCTATTTTAGTTTTGCAGAACTTTGCCAATATTGTATTAACTGTGATTCATTTATGACTGTACTTCTTCTATAGGATTATAACTAATTCAAAGCAAAGACTGAATGAAAAATCCTTATGTTTTGCAGACAAGAGAGCACCCATTTATCCTCAGCAAATGAATTGTTGGAGCAAATAATTTCAGTGGACCATTTGGTATAGGGAAGATTATGGAGACAGAAATGTTAACGGCTGGGCAGATTTCTTTCTGGCCCAGGGATCAAAACCAGCTTCTCTATAACAGGAAGAAGAAATTGTAACATTGTTTTTTCTCCAAAGTCTACCCACCTGGAGGATTTTTAGCATGTTCAGTAGCATACTTGACATGGCACTGATTTGCCCATGGACTTGTGTTGAGAGCTAACTGGGCAAAAGCTGCATAGTGGGAGCAAGAAAACACAGTCCTAGAAACTTTAAAGCTTAGTGTAGACATGGAAAATATAACAGAAAGTCATCTGGAGTTGCAATGATAATTGGAACGACTCATTGTATAAGTGAGACAAAAAACCCAGCAAATAAAGGATATGGAAAGTGTGGTGTCTAACAAGCCTTGAAGCCATACTTTCTTTACACTTAGCACTGGTCTGACCATTAGTGGTTTGTCCAGTTAAGTAAAATGCTTGGATCAGAAAGAACCTGCACAGATAATTAAAGCTCTAGAAAATAGGATTCATGAGGAAAATACAAGGGATTAGGATTTTTGAAATGCAGAATAAGACTGAGGGGCAGCCAAGATTTATGTAGTCTTCAAGAGCATAGCAAATGCACCCACCTACATTCTGTAGACTGCATTGTAGGGAATAATGGACATACTCAGTATCCTCTAAGATTAGGATAAAGAGAAGAGTTCCACTTTATTTGAAGAAAGGGGAATTTTTAGCAAGTCGGAATAATATTAATCTAAGTTTTTCATCTTCTTCCATGGTAGTCCTTTCTGGATTGATTTAGTTGCCACCTTGCCAGAAAACTTTAGGAAACTTCTTTAAAAAATATCTTTAGTCCAATGCATACTCTCAAACCAGGGTGAGTAAGACTTTCAACTTTCCAAACCAAATGAATAAGAAAGTCAGAAAGCTTTTCAAGTCTTAATAACCGAATTCTTCTTACAGAATTCTCTCCACCAATTGCTAGATAAATGTCAATTGAATGAAATGACATTCACATTTGGAATCATGGTAAACGTTTATTTTTCATATCCTTCAGAATCATTTTTTAAACTTTCCCAAATCTGGCTTATCGATGACTCATTGTTCTGTCACCCTATTAATATGTGTTTTCTTTGTCATTCATAAAATGATTGTATTGTTTGGCCTTATGCAAAATGTTGATTAAGCACCTGTGAATGTTTGCTTTATTGGCACTGAGAAAGAAGAGAAAATGATTTGTTTCGCCAAGAGTGAATTATTGCATCTGTTTGTGGCTGTTAAATAATTTAATAGAATTTAAAGAGCCTGTTTTCCCTCGATTAAACTATAGGAAGATATCAGTCTCTGTCTCATCTTGGATACAAAATCGGATGTAAAACATCCTTTTAATTTGCCTTTTGCCAGTTTAGGTGTTGATAAGGTACTGAGGGATTTTATATTATGCCATTTTTACAGTTAGGTTGAATATCTCTTTAAACTTGAGATAAGGAAAAAAGTGTTATAAACAATTTTATTTTTAAATAGCTTATTCACTTTTATTACATAACAGTAATCATGTCAAATTTCTAATTGTATCAAATATCAGAGGACTAAGAATTATTATTACAAAAAATTTCAAAGAATGTGATTTATTTACTGGAAATCCTGAGATTATCAGTACCACCATTTCCCTTGCCTTTGTTAGCTTTTCTTGTAACTAAACTCAAAATGTTGTACATTCTCAAAAGTCACTGCTAGGTACTCTTCTCTTTTTATTCTGCCTTCTTTCCTTATCTTATTTAGTCCCATGATTTCAAAAACCACTAATAACCTGACAGTTCTTAAATCCCAGATTTTTATCTTGAACTCAGAGGTCTAGCTTGGGATCTAGTTCCTTATTTACAACTGCATTCTCAATACTCAAGAGCCACTCACGAATCTGTTTCTTCTCTAGACTTCTCTGTTTCTACAAGTGGCTTCTCCAGCCTCTCAGTTGTTCAAACCAGATGGGGATGCTTCTCCCTTTCCCCATTGACCCCACTTCATTTCATAGTAGCTCCTCAAATAAATCCACTTCTCTCTTGTCCTCACCCTACTTCAGTATACTCTGATCTCTCTTGCAATCACTAAGTGGTTACCCTGTTAATTTGTATCCCCAAATCTATTCTCTAGCAGCTAGACACATACATTTTTTTTAAATGTAAGAACTTTTACCTCTTTGTCTTAAAACCTTAATAGAATAAATTCCAGATTTATAAAAAATGGCTTTCACAGCCCGCTGCCGGAGCTTCATTTCATTTCCCCACTCCTCTCCTACGGGCTTGCTGTAGTGGCCTGTGTTAGTGGAGTCACCTCGGGATCTTCCCATGTTGTTTCTTCTTCATGGAATGTTTTTCCCACACTGTTTGCCATGGTGGGGCAATTAAATTAAAAATTTGTTTCAAAATAATGTTTCATCTTTTAGATCTCATTTAAATTATCAGCAAAAAGAACATTAATTTATTTCTTCTTATTCAACATGCAGTGAGGGAAAATATCAATAACTGTAAAACTTGTATTCCTTCCTAGAGTGAAGGTTAAGAAAATATAGTAGTAAAATGCAGAGGTAGTATAAACTTAGAGGAAAAACTCCACCAGGAATAGGAATACCTGGGTTTGCCATCCGACTCTGCCACTGATTTATGTTTTTGGCATGTTGTTCAGTCTCCTGTGTCTTATATTTTCTCATCTCAAATCTTCAGAGAGCTTGACAGAAAACAAACATGGAAACCTTTTGAAAAGATTAAAACTTCTTAGAAATGTGAGATACTCTTACCCTTTTTATTTTGATTTTCATTTTTGAACATAGAGTGGTTTGACTTGAAGGTTCTTAAAGTAGTAATGAACACAGTCACTCCCATAGCTAATACTAGCTGTCACTTTCTCTCAATTCGCGCAAGTTATTATTAAGAAACCACCTAAGGATGATAATATGAAATTAAGTGTACTGAATTCATTATGGATTTCCTTTCTCATTTTTTATAAGGTTTCCTGATAGCAAAGCTAATAAAGTTTAAATATGTGGAGGTGTCACGTCTTTTTTTCTAAGAGATTAATTAGAGCTCAGTCCCTAAGCTATTTGTAAATTACTATACTTTTTCATCGTAAAGTGTTTAGTGGAAATGCTGTTTTAATAAAATGATTATAGATTATAAATGGTTTCATTAAGTACTTTATTTCCCTGTCACTATACCGGTTCTATATAAATAAATGACTTTAATGTTCTTTTTACTGATAATTTAAATGAGATCTAAAAGATGAAACATTATTTTGAAACAAATTTAATTTAATTGACCCAGCATGGCTTGGAATCTTTGCTGCCTATGATCCTTTTATGATTAAATACTAAAGAAGAATTTGTAATATGAATATTTTTCTTTTATTTCTACATCATGGGATTCATACTCCCTGGGGTGAAATAGCTTATTCTTTTCAGAGGATATTATTAGTGTACTAGAAATTTATCCTCTCAGGGGTTATACTGGTCAGTTTCCTTAACAAATGGGAATTCAAAGTCCCTTAGTAAATCTAATGAATTTATATAACAACCACACCCTACACACAATTCAAATGTGTGTGAAATATCTTTGTGTTCAGCCCAATTGATAGCCTAGAGATCAGTATGTGCTTATAGTCCTGCAAACAACTGTGATGTTTATTGCATTTAAAAAATTGCTTAGATAATCAAGTATAACTATGTCAAATTTCATAAGATTTTTTAAACTTCTCTCAGTGCTAAGAAAGCAAGTCACCTGGGAGAGGTTTTTTTTTTTTTTAAGTGAACCAACATATGCACCAGAGCCGGCCATGGTGGCTCATGCCTGTAATCCCAACACTTTGGGAGGCTGAGGCAGGGAGATCACTTGAGCCTAGAAGTTTGAGAACAGCTTGGACAACATGGCAACACCTTGTCTTTACAGAGATAAAGAGACAGCTTAGAGTGGTTGTGCATGCCTATACGTTCAGCTACTTGGGAGGCTGAGGTGAGAGGATTGCTTGAGCCCAGGATTTCAAGTCTGCAGTGAGCCATGATCCCACCATTGCACCCCAACCTGAGTGATGGAGCAAGACCCGGATTCAAAATAAAAAATATACACCAGAACTGAGTGTTAATATTTCACCTGAATTTGGCTCAGATTTACATGGGCTATGAGAGCATTTTTTATTTTAGTTGCCATTTTTTATTACTTGTAATTATATTCTCATGCTGCAGATATTCTCAGGAGGCAATAAGCCTGGTGGTAATTGAGCAGATTTAGTTTTTTAAAAATATATTTACAACCATATTTTTCCTGAGAGTATAAAAATGATTCAGAAAATATCTGCCATTTTAAGCAACATTCTGAGTGGAATATTGCATTCATTAGTTGAATGTCCTGAGATTTCCCATGTTAAATGTAGAGTTAAGTATGATTAGTAGAAGAGTGTTTTAAGTGGCAGAGATTGGCAGAAATTATTTTGTGGAGTGAGATTAACTGAGTTCAGATAAGGACCCTCCATTAAAGAAGAAATAAAGGAATGTGGGTTAGAAGACAATGAAAGGCTTTTTGGTGAACTATCATATATTTTCTAAAGATTTGGGAGTGTATTAGGAGGACAGAATGCAAAGGCAAATTTGTAGTTACATATCTAGACATGAAAATAGAGGGATAGGCCATCAAATTCACCTGATGGAGATCTTTTAAGACTACATATTCTATATTTGATGATTGTGGTTGAAAATTTTGCAATTTTTAATAGTATGTATGCTCTGAAAGATAAAAGACCTTGTAACCTATATGGAATTCTTGCTGAGCCCAATACTTTGGAATATACTTAAATCCTTATTTAATATAGCAGATTTCAATCTCATTATAAGTGGAGTGCATTTAATTGAAATCAAATTGATTTAAACATCTAGTAAAGAAATCTCAAGTTTATCCTTCTTTTCTTCCTCTGAGAACATTCATATACTTACATTTACTTTCTTTTTTTTTTTAATTTTTGAAAGAAAGAAAAAGGAAAGAAAGTTAGAGTGAAAGAAAGAAAAAAAGAATGTACGAGAGAAAGAAAGAAGAGAAAGAAGGAGAGAGAATGGGATTCTTGTTCTATTGCCCAGGCTAGAATGCAGTCTAAAAATGGGTATTAAAAACCTCTTTTATGCCAATAATTGTGCTTAACAATGGAGACAGGAAGGAATAAGAGATGAAAATAACAAACA
>CAUYLG010039683.1:0-37768 GCA_963573385.1 Cacajao melanocephalus
CCTGGGGGGGGGGGTTTCCCCCCCTTTTTTTTTTTTTTTTTTTTTTTTTTTTTTTTTTTTTTTGTAGCCTGTAGGCGCTTAGAAGAAAAAGGAGCAGGAGAATGGAGCCAATATGGGAAGCAAAGTTACCACGGGGACAAAATGTTCTTCCGAGCAGCTTGAAATGAGCATAATTGTGGAGAATTTCTGCAATAGCGAGTTAATTCATAATTGGGTTTGCTGAGCAATCAACAATGTGTTGCTTGTATTTTCATATGCGGGGAGCATATGACTCCGTGTGTGCGCTGTGTGAGTATGATAATGCTCCGGTACTTTGATACCTCACTAATGTGCAATCTCTATTTCTTGCTTTTGTCTGGGGGCCTCTCATATTACATTTAGATTGTATCCTTTATCATCCCAAATTGACATTTATGCTTTTACTTCTATTGTTTCCCTAGCTTCTCCCTGGTATGGATCAACAATTTGTTTTAATCTGTGTCACTTCTCTTATCTCCCTCGACACAGAGGAACAGTCATTTTGTACCGCCATCCGCCTACAGAGGTTGTGCTATCGAGAGTGTGGTGGGGTCCCTCACCCTCTCCCCACTGTCTAAAGTGCTGGCGAATGTTAATTGCTTTTCCAGTTAGTTTATAAGAATGCAGAAACCACTGAATGCAGCTTGACTGGTTCTGATGAAAGTAATGGAATGCTAGTGCCTATGAATAAATAAATCTGATTTACATAGAGAACTATTGTGGTGTTGGGTAGGAAGCCTCCGAATGCAAGCAAATTATAGTTTAAGGACACATTATTCCTTGGCTTTTATCCTAAGTAAAGCAGAAGACTGCAGGTTTCCTTGGGTTCCCAGAGAGAGAGAGACGAAGAGGTAACCCCTTGGCCTAAGAGGAAAAGTGCTTTCCGAGACCAGCGTTGATCTAAAACTTAACAGGGATGCATTTTGTTTGGAAAGAAGCTGCGTGTCTAGTTCTCACTTCTTGAAATCCCCTTACAGAAAGCATAGAGACTAGCAAGCGGTGAAGAATTCATGAGAAGCAAACGGAAAATGTGTGAGCGCCCATCAGAGTGCTTTGGTGAAATAACCGGAGAACGCTCTTAGAGGAAGTCGGGATCACAGCCATCATGACATCCAGTTTTATTTGTGTTTCCTAAATTCCCACAAGAGTGTGGCCACTAGAAATGGAATAAATCAAGACATTCTTTTTTTCAGGTGATAAAAAGCAAGTGTGGCAGAAATAAGCAGACTAACTTCAGGGCGCTTGCATTTCAGAGCGCCTGAGGATTGTTCTGGGATGGGTCTGTCTGGCAGGAAAGGAGATGGGAATAGAGGGGCTACAGGAGGCACAATTCAAGTAGAGGCTTAGACTGAAAAAGCAAAACTGCTACATTTTAGAAGTGACCCTATTGGTGGCTTCTGATAAATGAATGAGGATGAAATGCCAAAATTAAATCACTTAAAAAATGTTTGTATGAGCCCGACGCAGTAGCTCACGCCTATGATCCCAGCACTTTGGGAGGCTGAGGCGGGCGGATCATCTGAGGTCGGGAGTTCTCAACCAGCCTGGCCAACATAGTGAAACACTGTCTCTACTAAAAAAAAAAAAAAGAAAAGAAAAGAAAAGAAAATTAGATGGGCGTGGTGGCGGTGCCTGTAATCCCAGCTACTCAGGAATTGCTTGAACCCAGGAGGCAGAGGTTGCAATGAGCCGAGATCCTGCCGCTGCACTGCAGCCTGGGCAACAAGAGCAAAACTCAGTCTCAAAAAAAAAAAACAAATTGCATGGGCCAGGTACTATTGTAGATGCTAAGGGCACAGCAGCAAATAAAGCCAAGTCCCAGACTGCGTGGGACACTTACATTCTCACACCCAGACCGCGGCAAATTCTAAACTCTAAGGAGATAAATAATTGAGGGAGATCCTGAAACTTGACTGCAGGCTTGAGTAGGTAAGAATGCAGAAAACAGGAACAGTTTTCTCTGTATTTAGTACCATTCACAATATGACAACATCCATAGTGACTAAGCAAACAGCCCAGAAGAGCCAAGGGTGTGAGTTAGGAGTTAAGTAAAAATCAGCACCAATAAAAATGAACACCTGACATATTTTGCCCATCCTAGGGTCTTCTGTCCATAAATATGTTTGAAATTAGGTTATTATCCTCTATCACCCATGCTTATCTCCCAAGTTCTTCTTAATCATTTCTCAGGTCCTGATGATGTATCGATAGGCTATGGATTAAATATGAAATTACTGCAAATCTCAAGCACCCAAAGATTTATGGACAGAGGCTTAGGCCTTAAATCAACCATCTAAGAAAATATATGATTTCACCATAATATTAAAAATTATTGGCAACATCTTCATCTTATCTGATTGGTGTTGTCCTGATGATAAGCTCCAGTAAGCAGAGAGAGAAATTATGTGATAAATTATGGAACAGACATTGAAAAATATATTTATTGCATTTGGATGTGCAAGGATTTCACTCGCGGTGCACAGAAAGAAAGAGAGTTTGTGTTTTAATGCCTACTTTGGTTCCAAATATTCTACAGTCTCTAAAGACTAGCTGATCTTCTATTGGCCTCATTCACAGAAGTTGAGTGCATAGGTGAGAAAGCTGTGTAGTAATTACAATGAAAGTCTTTGCTCTGAAAGGAGTTTCCTGGTCAATGTGAAGAATATCCAGAAAGAGGAGAATCTAGATCCATATTCCTCAAAGTGTGGTCGTGTGAGCTTTTGAGAAATGCATACTCCCTGTGTTAAAGTCAACCTCTTAACAAGACCCCCAGGTGGTACATGACTGTTTGAGAAGTGAGCAAAACATACTATCATAGACAGGAAGCCAGACAGGAGAACAGAAGTTTGTTTTGTTTTTTTGAGACGGAGTCTCACTCTGTTGCCCAGGCTGGAGTGCAGTGGTGTGATCTCAGCTCACTGGAACTTCCACCTCCTGGGTTCAAGCGATTCTCCTGCCTCAGCCTCCCAAGTAGCTGGGTCTACAGACACCCACCACCATGCCAGGCTAATTTTTGTAGTTTTAGTAGAGATGGGGTTTCACCATGTTGGCCAGGCTGGTCTCGAACTCCTGACCTGGTGATCCTCCCACTTTGGCGTCCCAAAATGCTGGGATTACAGGTGTGAGCCATGGTGCCCAGCCCAGAAGTTCTTAATGTATCTCAGGGAGGGTGCTTAATGGGAGGCATGACAGAAATTATATTAATAATAAAAATCAAACAATGAAAATCATGATTGATGTTTATTAAGCACTTATGAACAAGACATTGTACAAAGATTACTTGACCTCATGTAATCTTCATGATGATAGCCTTGTAGGAATACTAGCATTATCCCAACTTTACAAATACAGAGATGAAGGCTGAGAGAATTATAGAACCTTCCCTGGGTACCAAAGCTTGCAAGTAGCAGAGCCAGGATGCACAACCACACCTTTCTGATTTCTTAAGCACTTCAGTGAAGTCTCATGAATCAGAAACTCTAGCGGACAGGGCCAGCCACATTGGAGGGAAACACTGAAATATCAAGAAAAAAGAATCATGAAGTAGGAACTGTCTTTGCACAGAAGGAGAAAAGGAAAACTGGCAAAATGGTCTCTTAGGTTCAACTAGCATATGCCTTCCTTTGAAATCCCCAACAGAAACTTGCAGTCATCCTTGCTTCTTCCTTTTCCTCACAGCCCATATCCGTGAGACTTCTGATTTCCATCATGTCCCCTCCTCAGTGTACCTTGACTATGTCCCTGGCTTTTGAAGTGCACTCTGCTGTCCTAGTTCAGACCTCATCATCAGTAGCTGGGTCTTGAGCAGCATCCTCCAAATTGGCCTCTGGAGCTCAATACTCTCCCTCTTCCAGCCTGTCTACCCTGAATCACCACCATCTCCCTAGAACCCGATCCATCCATTTTCCTTTTCTGTCTGATTCTGTGCTAGCTGCTGATAAAACACACATCCTGCCCTCAAGGGAGCAACAAGCACAGGGAAAGTCCTTGCACTCTGCCTGGTGTACGACTCCACTGCCGTCTTACTTTCCTCTCTCTGTGCTTGCACATGTCGGTCTTGTATTTATCTTCATACATATCCCTTATAGGTGAGCAGAAATCAGGCACAGTCCTTGGCTCTCAGCCACTTTCAGCTTCTCCTCAGTCACTCTCTTTCCACTGCCCAGGATGTTCTCTCCTCCTCAATTATCCTGTGAACATCAGCCCATCCTTCAAGGGCCAGCTCAGCGGTGGCTCCCTCTGCGAAGCCTCGTCCTTAGCCTTACTTCGGTGTAAGCACTCACTCCCTTCTCTTTCAGATGCATCAGCATTTGTCTTCCTTGTTTATTGCTCCTCCTAGATCAGGAGGTGGATTCCCATTATGTCCCTGGAACAAAGAAAGGGCAAGGAGACAGTAGAATGGCTTATAGATCAAAAACCTGGACTTTCAAACCTGTTCTTGGGTTTAAGACAGTTTAGATGCTTCCCCACAGTGCCTCTGTCTCGTGTGCTGTAATCAAAGCCATGGGAGCCAGGCACAGTGGCTCATGCCTGTAATCCCAGCACTTTGGGAGGCCAAGGCAGGTGGATCACCTGAGGTCAAGAGTTTAAGACCATCCTGGCCAACATGGTAAAACCCTGTCTCTACTAAAAATACAAAAAAAAAAAAAAAAAAATTAACCTGGCATGGTGGCACGCACCTGTAGTCCCAGCTACTTGGGAGGTTGAGGCAAAAGGATCGCTTGAACCCAGGAGGCAGAGGTTGCAGTGAGCCCAGATCACACAACTGCATTCAATCCTGGACAAGAGTAAGACTCTGTCTCCAAAAAAAGAGGGGAAAAAAAAAAAGGCAAGGGAAGAGGTTATAGAATGTTTTCAGCCTTTAATTTATGAACCGAGTACACCACCTGGTCTACCTGCCACCTCTGTGCCAACAGCCTTGTTTGCACCTGAATAGAAATAGGATTAATTGATGCATAAATAATTTAAATTACCTATATAATCTCAGAACCTCTGCTGCTGAGGTAGAAAGATGGCTTGGGTGACTTCAAATCAAAATTATGTCTCCAGCGAGTAGATTGTCAGATTCAGTCCACACTTGAGGTCCTAGTCATGTCTGGTCTGCATGGTAAATGAATGCCACATGCATTAGCTCATTGATTTCTCATAGTAGCCCTGAGTCCTGTGCTGCCCCTCCCAGAACAAACTCTGTTTCCTAGCCATCACCTTCACAGGGTGCATGTGCATTGATATGAAGAGACAAGGTGTGACTGTCAAGCAGAAACATGACAGAATAAGGCATAGATGAAAGTCTATCTTAATGCTTTGCAGTCGTGCAGTGGTGCCCATGGTGAGAGCATGCCTTTGTGTTTATGTGTGTGACCAGTTGTCAGTCCTGACAAAGAATCTCCAAGTCCTGGGTCTCCTTATTTCTATTTTCTTATCTCTTAAATGAACCGTATGTAGGATAGGATGCTTCATTTTAGCTCAGGGATCTGGTTGCATATCTCCCCACATCCAAACATCAGCCCCCATATTTGTCTCCGTGCATATTCCTTACAGGTGAGCAGACTCAGGTGCAGTTTTTGGCTCTCAGGCCCAGTTAGCTGAACACAGATGACAGGTGAAGTGCTCTTGCTGATTCCTCTGTTGGTGTCATGGGGACCAGCTCTGATCCATTTCTGTCCATGAGTGCTTGCCAGGAACCATTCAGGCGAGTCAATAGGATGCCCATTAATGGGCCAAACGTTGTTTTTCTCGACAGGAGCATGCAGAGTAGGCGAGAATGTCCAACTGGCTGTGTCTGACCTGTCAGCCAATTTTTATCACTCCAGGCAATAGCTTAAAAATGGTAAAATATCTGGAGTTCATGACACAGGTTAGCACTTCTTTCAGTTCAAGGTGGCAGCAGCATGAAGAAAGTATTCATCAAAACCAAAGGGACTCCACTGAAGTGGATACATCAGAAACACATGAAACTTATTCCCCAGCACTCTTTGTCAAAGTGAAGTGGGAGGACCACCTGCACTGGAAGCACCTGGAGAGCTTGAGATTGCATGTCTTGTCTAAAGGTTCCAGCTAGATGCAAAACCTGGGGCTTTAACTGAGGTCTGAGTCTGTTTCTGATCCATGTTACAAAATGTGTCTTAAGACCCTCCTTCTACCATGCCTTCAGGTAGAAAGGGAAAAAACACCTAGGTATCATTTCATACAGACCAGAATGGCTAAAATTACAAAGGCTGACAGCACCAAATACTGGCAGGGATGTAGAGTACCTCACATGTGGTAGGTGTGTAAACCAGTACAACCACTTTGGAAAACTGTTTGACATTCTTTTATACAGTTAAACAGATACCCAACAATCCCACTCATAAGTATTAATCCCCTTCAAATAAAAATATATGTTCAAATGTAGATTTATGCATGGATGTTCATGGCAGGTTTGCTTCTCAGTAACCCCAAATGGGAAATAAATCAAATGTCTATCCACGTGTGAATGAATGAACAGACTTGAATAGCATCATACAATAGAATACTATTTAGCAATACAAAGGAATAAGCTACTGAGAACTGAATAGCATAGATCAACCTCAAAAACTTTATGCTGAGTGAAAGAAGTCAGATATAAAATAGTACTTGCTTATCCTTCCATTTATATAAGTTCAAAATATGTAAAACTAACTTATGATGATGGAAATCATGGGTGTGACCTCCAGGGGGTTGAAGATTACCTGGAAAGGGGCATAAGGGAACTTTCTGGAGTGGTGGAAATATTCTCTATCCTGAGAGAGCTGATAGTTACATGGGGTATATATATTTGTCAAAACTTTTCAAATTATCTGCTTAAGACACTGCTGGTGGGAGTGCAAATTAGTTCAACTATTATGGAAAGCAATATGGGGACTTCTCAAAGAGTTAAAAGCAGAAATACCATTCAACCCAGCAATCCCATTACTGGGTATATAACCGGAAGACTATAAATCATTTTATCATAAAGACACAACCATGCAATTGTTCATTGCAGCACTATTTACAATAGCAACGACATGGAATCAACCTAAATGGTCATCAGTGAAAGACTGGATTAAAAAATGTGGTACATATACACCGTGGAGTGCTATGCTGCCATAAAAAAAGTATGAGATCATGTCTTTTGCAGGAACGTGGATGGAGCTGAAGGCCATTATTCTTGGCCAACTAATGTAGGAACGGAAAACCAAGTATTACATGTTCTCACTTATAAGTGGTAGCTAAATAATAAGAACTTATGAATACAAAGAAGGAAACAACAAACACCTGGGGCTTCACTTCAGTGGGTAGGGTGGGAGGAGAGAGAGGAGCAGAAAAGATAACATTGGTTACTGGGCTTAATACCTGGGTGATAAAATACTATGTACAACAAACCCCGTGACACGTGTTTACCTGTGTAACAAACTTTCACATGTACCCTCAAACCTAAAATAAAAGTTAAAAAACAAGTAAAAATAAAGTTCAGGATTGGGTATGATGAACCTGAATATCATTTTAAAAAAATAAAAAAGAAAAGAAAGACCCATATAAAAATGAAAATGAAAATCACCTATATTCTCCCCACTCAGAAATATTCCTCTTTATGAATTTTGTTGAATTGCCCTCTATTGTTTTGCTCATATATACACAATATATAATTAAGTACTCCTCAACTTATCATTGTAAAATAAATGATTTCTACATGTAACTTCACCTTAGTTTTTAAAAAGCAGGGTAGGAGAGAGAAACGGATATGGCTACAAAACAGCAACAAGAAGGACATTCTTTGCCAGGTGCTGTGGCTCATGCCTGTAATTCCAGCACTTTGGGAGGCTGAGGCGGACAAATCACTTGAGGCCAGGAGTTGGAGACCAGCCTGGCCAACATGGCGAAACCCTGTCTCTATTTAAAAAAAAAAAATTAGCTGGGTGTGGTGGTGCATACCTGTAATTTCCTAGTTAGGCTGAGGCAGGAGAATCACTTGAACCCAGGAGGCGGAGGTTGCAGTGAGCTGAGATCGCCACCACTGCACTTTAGCCTGGGTGACAGAATGAGAGTCCATCTCACACACACACACACACACACACACACACACAAAAGGACCTTCTTAGCGATGGGAGTTTTCTGTATGTTGACTGTGTCAATGTCAGTTCCTTAGTTGTGATATTATGTTATCATTTTATAAGATGTTACCTTTGGGAAAAACTGGACAAAGCCTACTTGGCATCTCTCTGTCTTATTTCTTACAACTGCATGTGATGCTACAGTTATCTGAAATTAAAAACTTTAATTAAAACACAACAAAATTTGGTATTAACAGGTGGGAGTTTGATATGTTTTAATTTTTTGGCCAGCTTGAGGTTTTAATTTGGACTTCTTGTAGGTAGCCCATTGTGTGTGTGTTTGTGTGTGTGTGTGTGTGTGTCTGTGTGTGTGTGTCTGTCTATGTGTGTCTGTGTGCACATACAAGTCTTGCGGGAGAGACAGAAAAACAGAGGTGTTTTAAATTTTATTTTGATTTTTGTTTTGATTTCCCCCACAGATGGGGGCTTATGATTTAAAAGTCACCCTTTCCATCAGGCTGGATTCGTTGGTCTAAGTTCAAAAATCTCTAGGCCACTTTCTGCTTCTTCCCAATGTTGTATAATTCCAAAGTGTCCTTGCTATACAAGGAGCCTTCTTCTTGAATGTTACATTTTTCCACTAACATTGCAGAGTGAATAGTGCCTGTGAGCATCTTTGCTGCTGAGTAGGGGGAGATGTCAGCCACATGTGATTTTGCACATCTTCCAGGTAATGCAGCGGTGCTAATGCAGTCTCCTGGATGCAGGGACACCACCAGGGTTTATGTCACTCCCTTGGTGGCCTTAAGTGCATAAATCAATCCTTATTTCTATGCCAACCCATACGGAAATCTTCCTTGTGTGTGCTGCACATAGGGAGGGAGGGCAGGATGCCTCCTTGAGCAAGTGGTTTGTATCTAAAAAAGCGAGCAATATTGGAACCTAGGTTGGGGGTGTTTTGTTTCTTTATTTAAATCCCCTAGGAAGGCTGCTCTGGCTTGAACAGAACTCAGAGTGAAGGGATTCATGAGCTGTAGTGAGGTTGGTGTCAGGACAAAAACAGAGCTCCTGCCTTGGCTTGCCTGAGGCTGCAGGACCCCACCCTTGAGTCTCCATTGCTGGCCTGGGTCCTGAGTGCCTGCCCACCCCAACTCTAAAGCAGACCTAGCCTGGTGGAGCCTGCTCTAGAAGAGTGATATTCTAAATTACACAGGCCGATGATTATAAAGGTGTACTGTAGAAAGGCTAAATGCTTTTTTGAAATTATTTTGGCAGGGAATCGCCAGCATTATCCCAGTTAACCCAATGATGTCCAGGAGATGGGTTGATATAGTTTATTCCATTCAGCAAGAAGGAAAATCAGCTAATCACAACTCCCTCCTTCTCTTCTTCCTTCTTCTCTAGGGTAAGGGGGCATAATAACAATTGTAAGCGAAATGTAAGAATTATCTTTGTCATTTCTTATCTCTCCTGTAGGCATTTCCTCACCCTCTCTAAGAACCCTCTAAATGTCTATGGTTCCCATTTCATTCTCACTCCAACCTCAAAACCTGCCAATTCTATTCCCAAAGTCCTCAGAACCCCAACTCTTAATAGGACACTGGATGACAATGAGATTAATTTGATAACATGGAGCATGGAGCTTTAGCAAATTTGAAGACATTCATTTCCTCTAGGCCCATAAAGGATATTTCTAATATAGTCACAGGCACCATGACAGAGCTGTAGGAGAAAGATGGGTTATTAGGCAGATAGTTTGAATTTTGGTCTTCTCAAAATTGCATCCGGTGGGAAGAACAACACATTTAATTATTTAATTATTATTGAAGATAGGGCAATATGCTTATATCATCCCCTGGCACAGAAGAGACATCAAAATATGTGTTAAAAGAATGTGTGGATAGGGCTTGGTGGCTCACACCTGTAATCCCAACACTTTGGGAGGCCAAGACAAGTGAATCACTTGAAGTCAGGAGTTTAAGACCAGCCCAGCCTGGCCAACATGGTAAAATCCCGTCTCTAGTAAAAATACAAAAAATTAGCTGGACGTGATGGCAAATGCCTGTAGTCCCAGCTACTCAAGAGGCTGAGGCATGAGACTCACTTGAACTTGGGAGGAGGAGGTTGCAGTGAGATGAGATCACCCCAGTGCACTCCAGCCTGGGTGACAGAGGGAGACCCTGGCTTAAAAAAAAAGAAGAAAGAAAAAGGAAGGAAGGGTGGGAGGGAAAGAAAGAGAAAAGGAAGGAACGGAGGGAGGGAGGAAAGGAGAGAGGGAGGAATAGGGGGAGGGAGATAATACCAGAAGGGAGGGGAGAGGAGAGGAGGGGAGGAGAGGGAAGGAGGGAGGGAGGTCAGGATCATTCCTAGACTGTTTAAAGAACATTTGAGAAATGCCTCTTAGAGGATGTTACAGCCTATCTTGCTTGCCAATGAAATTGCCCTAATCTAGAAAATTGTGAGTTTATGCAAAAGCATATGAGTGTCTATTATGTTACCATCAGAAGAAGATAGTTCCGTAATACCCTGCACATTCCCTTTTCTTTCCATTTATCACGTTCCGTTGAAGTCATCTGTCTCTCTTACTAGAGAACCAACTCCTCAAGGATGAGGACCATATTTCAGATATTACCATGTTCTTAGCATCACACTCAGGCTCAGGCATACAATAGATGCTTCATAAGTGGCTATTGGATTTATGGAGTATTATTGCTGGGTCATTTTCTGGAAAGAATCTCCATAGAATGGCTTGTCAAAGAAACTGGAGTCTGAACCTGAAGGGGTTGAAGAGATGTTCCTCAGTCATCTTGTTTCAGATTCCCTCAAATTGCTACATGGGAGAGTGGATTCTAATCAAGGTCAGCCATGAGCCACAAGCAAAAATAGAGACTGACAAAATTGGTAGGGGAAGACTTATGAAATTTTTCTTTCTGGCTCAAGGCTATGTTTTCATGCAAGATAAGAGTTGTCCCTCAGATAGGAGCACAAGTGAGCAGTTCAGCTCTGCATCTCTGCCTTCTGTCCTCTTCACGCACCAATTCTCAAGACAACACTGTTATCTTGCCAGAAAATACAGCCCAAAGCATTACAGATGTCTGGTACAAGCGGAACCCATATTAATGGTTATTGCTTAAAGAAGAGGCATGCTCAGATCTCTTTACTGCACTCTAGGGAAATCGCAGTTTTTACTTTCTTCCAGAGCAGTCCAGAGATGTAAAAAGATCAATCGAGTTTGGCCTATCTCAGGTAGAGGAGGCTTTTTCAGAGGTCATTTGAATGGTAGTCATGGCATGGCCTGAGACACATCCTCACAAATACAGATTTCTTAACACTTATTTTTTTGTTTTATCAAGGTGCTTAGGGATGCTTAGACATAAATGTTTCAATTCGCTGTAGGAACAAATAAGTTAGTGATACTATATGAAGAATCATTTTAAAAAAGGCATTTTTAATGTCTGTTGACAATTGACTTATGGTTTAACTTAGCTGAGCTTTTCTTAGAATTTATTTATTTATTAGAGACAGGGTCTCACTCTCTTGCCCAGGCTGAAGTGCAATGGCTTGACCATAGCTCACTGCAGCCTTGACCTCTGGGGCTCAAGCAATCCCCCCGCCTCAGCCTCCTACATAGCTGGGACTACAGGTGCATGCCACTATGCCAGCTTATTTTTCATTTCTTTTTTTATTTTTGTAGAGACAAAGTTTCACTACATTGCCCAGGCTGGTAGAATGTTTATAATCTTTAGCCAGTTTCTGATCATGAGTGAATCATTTGTAGAGAAGAGAGATTTTTTTTTAAACAAAGCATAATTTCTTTTCAAGATGCTATTAATTGAATTAAACTGGAAATGCATTAAATGACATTTAAACTAGCCCCAGAAGAGTTATTGTTTTTCCTCTGATAGAAAATGGCCAATTTCAAACGCTTATTAAGCAATGTGTGCACACCATACAGTTGCATAAGGCTTACAACTTTGTCAGTGCCACCTTTAGCCAACAGGAGTTATTTGCCTTTGATTCTTGCAAAAAAGCAGAATATCCAAACTAACACAACAGCACTCTGACCACGCCTTATGCTAGAAGCTCTGGAAATAAGATAGCACCCTTTGTCCCTTGAAAAGCATTGCCATTTGTAATCATCCCAAGTTCCCTGCTATAGAGATTGTCAACAGCAAGAGGAACTTTTAAATTGCTTGCCTTTGATGAAAATGAAAATGTTATCCATGAAAAATCTCTAGAAAAATAAATTCAGGCCTGATTCCTGCTATGCAAACAGATATATACAGTTATCTCCCTGAATCAGCTTTTTCTCATCAGAAAGGGAGCTACTGTACTTTATTATGATGTCAGAGATTGAACTTGGGTGAGAATGCACTTCTGATAATTAAGATCATATCGGGTTGGGAAAGCCTAATTCATAACAGAAGATAAAAAGTCTCCTGATGGTGTAGATTCAAAATGCCTATAAATTGGGCCATGTAAGAGTCATAGAATATTGGGATGTGTTTGAAATTCCTTATTGCTGAAATGTGCAGATAATACGAGAATGGAGAGCACCCCAGCCCCATAAACCCATTTAAAAAAAAAAAAAAAAAAGCATCTCTTGGAGCAGGCAGGTGGTGTATCATATGTTCCCCGGGTGGAGAATGAGCTTCTTGCTTTTAAAAGTAATTGATTTTATAGCGGAACGTGTCAAGAGCACTGGTTTTCAAAATGATTTCGTTCATGAGTGTTGGGAAATAATATATACTGCTAATTGCTTCAGAAATAGCTGGATTATTTAACTTTGGTTTTGATGGGAGTTGGAAGGAAGATCTTGAGCCCTTATGCCTTTTCCCTTATCGCAGATTAATAGCTGTTTTGAAACTGTGTCTACTTCTGCTGTTTCAGAGATGAATCTACATCCCCTCACTTTCTTGTGTAGGGCACTAGCTACAGTGTTCTTAGCTCAAACTCTATGAGTGTTCTAAAGATAGCAGTGTGACATTTCTGTTTCAATAAAGCCCAAATAGTAGGCAAGATATAAAACACCAGAGGAAAAAAAAGATATGTTTGCTGATTTCACCGAGGTCCATATTGAGCTGCCTAGGTGAACGGTTGTAAGTCGTGAGTCTGACTACAGGTGGAGGGGGGAGAGAGCATTAACTTCTATGAGGAGTCATTTGGTGGCTGCTTAGCAGCATGCCTCTTGCTGTAATTCCATTGTGAAGGTCTCAGTCCTGTACAGACTGATGGTAAGTGGATGTAACGTGGAGCCTGCGAAAGGAAATGTGATTATTTCCTTCTTCTGTGGCTTTTCCCCTCAATTGGGTCTTCAGTGAGCTAAAGTGAATGTGCTGATTTACAGTCTGTATTTGCTCATGGAATCTGTCTCATTATTAATTCATCAGGGGCTCCTTCCATCTTACACACATGTATGTATGTTTATTATATGTATATGTATCTTTGAATGAATGAATGAGGAAATAAACAGGCATAACTGGAAGAGTCGAATCACTGTCTATGGTCAACACTAATTGACCCTACCAATTATGTCTGTTTGTTTCATCGTTCATTCATTCAAACATACATATATATTTTTTATATATATAATAAACATACATGCATATGTGTGTAAGACTGACGGAGACCCTGTTGAATTAATAATGAGACAGTGCATGTACCTCTTCCTCCAGGAAGCCTTCCCTCATCCACTACGCCAAGAGTCAGCAACTTTTTTTTCTGTAAAGATCCAGATAGAAAATATTTTAGGCTTCACTTTGTGAGCTGCATACGGTCTCTATCACATATTCTTTGTTTTCACCATCCTTCAAAAATATATAAAACATTCTTAGCTCCAGAGCTGAATGTGGTCCATGGTCATCGTTTGCCAACCCCAAAACAAACCAAGTGTCTCCTGTCTTCTTCACCAACCATAGCAGCCTACACGTTGTATTGAAAAGAGACAAACTCTAGACTCCTGGAAAGGGGGTTTGTATCTTTGCAGTCTCAGCCTAAGAACTGGCAAGATTTTATTTTTCAAATATAAGATGATCTCCACCTTCCAATTTTATATTTCACCTGGGAAAACAAGGTCATGTGCAGAAACCAATGAAGTAGCAATTCAGAACATGGTCAGTGTTCTTGATGGGCCCTTGACAACTTTGGCTTTCTGGACGATAACCCCAAGTAAAGAAATATGCTTCAAAAACTGCCCTGTGAGTTCTCAATATGGCTTTTAGAAGGCATTTGCTCTGTACTTCGTTATGCCTCCAGCTAGTTATTTGTTCTTTGTTCACACATGACTTTTAAAAATGTAATTTTTTAGAAAAAACAAAAATTTCAGAAATGAACAGCAAAAATGGTAAGGGGTGTGTGATGTTGTGAGCAGCAGACCCAGAAACAGCCCAAAGATTGACAGCGTGACCTCAAGGATGGAGACAAAATAAATCAAAAGGAAATACATAGCTATATGACTGCATGGTATAAGATGTTTGGTCTTAATAGGTTTTCAGTCATCAATTAAATGTTGAATTATGCTCATTATGCTCTCTTTAAAAATGCAGCCAAATTTAGCTTCCAAGTTTGAATTATTATATCCACACAGCATGGTTAAAATAAAAATATCAAGCACTTGCAGACAGTGAGTTTGGGTTTGTCTGGGAAGTTCACGCATTTAGACTAACTCATTTACGAGTAAATTGTGAAAAAAAAGGCGCATTCATGATCCAGGACCAACTAAAGTGAGGAGCCACGGGTGGGATGGCCTGGGCTGGTTCTCACTCACTTCCTACCTAAGGTGAGGTACTTAACCTCTTTAAACCTCAGTCTCCTGATCTATATAATGGATATCTCCTTCCACCCCAGTATAGTTACTGTGATGATTAAATACAATTGTCTACATAAAGTTCTTAACACAAAAGCTGGCAGGTAGTAAAAGTGCTAACAAAAAGTTAGCAATTGTTATTATGATGATGATCATCAATATTGTTAATGAATATGTGTGGAAATGAATTTAACACCCACAATGTGCTAAAGGAGATGACAGAAAAGTATAAATATGAATATGGCGAAGATGTCTAGGATTGAACCTTATAGGAGGTGGTACTTGATCTGGAATTATCAAACCAATTTTAGAAATCAGGTTAAACTGGGACTGATCCCCCCAGAACGCATATTACCCTGGATGACTTCCTTTGGTTAGGTTGAAAAAGGCTGTTTTGTAGAAGAATAAAACCTGCCCACATAATATTACATCAGATCCTATTATAAACGTTCAAATGTTTTGAATTTCCAGCACCATATCACATGATTGTTTTATCCCTAAACTATCAGAGAAAGCAGCGTCATAGCAGGGTGGAACAAATGCATTTAACTCAGAAAACCAGACATCCCTCCTCCTAGAAGGGGAAAGATTCCAATTTCCCCTCCTAACATTTGCTTTAAAATTGTTTTGGCTTCAGACCATACCTCATCTTATGACCAAAATGTGACATGGTAGGAGTGTAGACATTCACATTTGTCATCACCTTTAAAAGCAAGTATTTGAAAGGGTCCGTTTCCCCCTGGAAAACAAGTACCAATGTCAAGCCTAGCCACTGATGTAACACGAAGAAAGCTGCTTCAGAGGAAGAAATTGGGATTGAGGGAGTTTGGCTGGAGCAATGAGACATGTCGAGAGCCTTTGGGTATTAACCAGACTGGCAGTGTGATCCCTGGGAGAGAAGACAAAGCTAGCACCCGCCTGTCTGACTCAGGGCATGCCCACATTGCTCGAACCTTCCCGTCCTCCCACAAGGAAACTCGTCTCCAGCCCATTCAGGGCAGACTTCCAGGGCCTGGCGTGTGTGTGCTCGGCATCACGGGCAGCTAGCAGGGACCAGTGCGACGGAGGAGGCTTAGCTTAGTACGCGTTCCGCAGGACGGGTGTGCAGGCTGCACTGCCCTTCAGTCGTCCAGGTAGGCAGAATGATGGTTTTTATTGACTTTCTGTGAGACTGGAAGCAAAGAAAAGGGGTGGGAAACAAAACAGTAGGTGGCATTTTAGTTGTGCCCTCATGAGAGCGAGTGGGAAAGGTAAGAGCACCTCAGGGAACACGGACAGAGCCAGGGCAAGAGTGTTCCCCAGAAAGCTAGATGGCAATAAGACAAGGTACTGCTCTACAAACCGAGAGAGAAACGGAGGAGTGAAAAGAGCCGTTAGTGCAATAGAGTGTCGTGAACTATCTGTCAGTGCCGATGGCACTCGTTAGGATTCTCACACTTCTCACACGTTGTCCTAGCCTACTTCCTGGGACAAGCTCTTGTAAGCCAAAGTCCCTATTGTGAGCCCAGGCAGTGCCATTTTTCTGTACATCGCTCTCCTTTCTGTGACTTTCCAGCCCTATCATTTAGGAACCCCCTGGGATCTGATGGACAGGACTGATGTGGGTTACAGGTGCCACAGCTGTACAGACAGCTATGCTAATTACACCACACCTGTTTCCCCAGGTGAAGCTGTTGCTGTTGGAACTGTGATCTAATGAACCGTTATTGCGATTCCCCCTTCAGTCATGTAACAGACCTTGGACTTGGGGCTCAGTCCCTTGTGCAAAAGAATAAGAAAAGTAATGAACGAGAGTGGTAGGTGGGAAAACGGCATCTGTATGTGATTCCTGGAGGTGGTGAAGGAGAGAAGTTGATTCCACTTGCAGGTTTGAGAGTGATCCAGGAAGGTACCCCAGAAGGGTCTGAGAACTAAAAGATGAGAAAGCCTCTGCTAGATGCTGGCATTCATGATACAGGGACTGGAACAGACCAAGTCATTTTAGGTGTCTCCATAAATTGCCAGCACTGTATTCGGCATCCCCTCCATTCCTAAAGGTGTTTTTCCAATAAATCCATGGCAACATGCAGAGCTGTGCCATCTCATTAAACAAAACAGGTATGATTTTTTTTCCATTTCCCCAGCTCGTGTTCTGTATCTCTACCCAGTATGTTACTGAGGTATGAGCACCCTACGCTTCTCTCTAAATAATTTTTAAACTTTTTCTTTCTTTTACCACCTTGCACTTTTGTTCCCAGAATGGACCCCTTCAACTGTCACAGATTTCCTAAGACAACCAAGTTTCTCTTCCTGGGTAGCAATTTCCATTCATGAAAAATCACCTTGTATGCAGCCAGGAAGTATAGCAGGTTGGGAAGCTCTGTAATTTGTTTTCCATCAACTAATAATCTTATTGTGATGAGTAATGCAGTCCTGTTAATGCTTCAACAAGGTTATGGATTGTGCTGAGTGTCAGTAGAGAAGCCGACAGCTTTGTGCAGTGAAACCATTCATTCTGCTTTTTACACAGTATAGTTTCTTAAACGGCTTGCAATAGATCACATGAGCTTTAGCAAACAATATTTAAATGAATTTAAATACAAAAGCAATGAACGATATGTCAGTAGAACTTTTACTCAGAGGTTGATTCCATTTTTGTGTTTTCCAGTGTGCCTTTTTTTTTAAAGACATGACAAATAGTTTGGAAACAGATTTGCCAAGTTTTCAGGCTCCCCTGTTGGTTAGAGTAGCCTCGATGTCTCTGCCTGAAACGGTTCCTGCCATTAAGCAAGTCTTTCCCCCATCAATCGAAGAAATTCTGTCCTATTCCTAGCATTCAGTGTGATGTTTAGTTTTATTCTTGTATTATATTTTTTAAGTTAACATACAGTAAAATTGGCTTCACTGTGTACAATTCTGTAGCTCTGAACACAAGTATAGATTTCTAGAACTGTCACAGCTGCAGGAACTCAAAACAACCCTTTCACCTCAAAAATTTCCCACACCCCAGCCCCATCTCAATCCCTGCTAGTCACTAATCTGTCCTTGTGACTATAGTTTTGTCCTTTTGAGGATGTCATATACATGAAATTATACCTTTTGAAACCAATTTATTTCATTCAGCATAGTACCTTTGCAATGTATCCAAGTGACTGTGTATATCAATAGTCCATTCCTTTCTTTAGTTAATTAATTTTTTTAATAGATAAATAAAAATTGTATATATTTATGGTGTACATGTTTTGATATATGTACATTTTGGGATGGCTAAATCAAGCTAATTAACATATTCATTACCTCACATACTTTTCAGTTTTTTGTGGTGAGAACGTTTAAAATCTACTCTCTCAGCAATTTTCAACTATACAGTACTTTGTTATTAACTCGAGTCATTCCTGCCTCTGCTGCATAGTACTCCACGAATTATACTTTGTACTATATGAATTCCTATATTTTGTTTATTCGTTCGCTTGTTGTAGGACATCTGGTTGTCCTCAGTTTTGAGTGATTAGGAGCAAAGCCACTACAGATTTTCATGTGCAGCTTTTGGGTTGAACATTAAGTTTGCATTTCTCTAGGGCAAACACCTAGACTTGGGGTTATTAGGACATATGGTAAGTGTAACATCACGGGAAACTGGCAGACTGCTTTCCAGAGTGGCTGTCTCATTTAGCATCCCCACCAGCAATGTGTGAGAGTTCGCATCATGGCAATGTGGCTAGTTTTCATGAAAAGTAAAACATGTATTTCTAGCACGATCCTGTATTTTGTCATGAGCTGCTTCTGGTTAATTCTAGAAGTCATTATTATTTTTTTTTATTCTCTAATGAAACAGTCCTTACATTTTCTGTTAGTTAACTCTTAAAACAAACAAACAAACAAAAAACCCACCCAAGTTTGCCTGCCCGCTTTTCTCAATTCTGTTTGTGATTTCTCCTTTGGGCCACACTGCATGTGTTTTCGTTAGAAATATGCTGAGTGACGGGTATTTGTTTCATCCACGGAATTGGCATGATGGCACTCAAGAGTGTTCAAAGACATACAGAGAGATGAGGACTGGATGATTGGAAGAAACTCAGGAGGTAACATCTCTTCTTATCCTCCACTTCCATGTTCTCTTCATAAATCTAGACATCTTGTGCCATTTCATGCATGCAAAGAGTACCCTGAAAGTCACGTGTCTCCACTGATCTCTGTCATAGACTCCACTCAGCAACTCAGAACCCAGGGCAGGAATTCTGACTCTGAACCTTGCAAAGAAAGCAATACAGCACATATATTCCACGTGCTTGATTGAAGACTCCAATTTGCTGTGCTCTATTATCTAGAATTAAACACAAAAGACAGTTGATAAATACCACATTCAGTTGAAAACACAAATGAATCAAAACGTTACAGTTTCTCTCCATAGATAATAATTAACATTCTTGTGAATTGCTCTGTGTACCATAACACATCCTTTAAATGGTGTGCAAGCAAAAAACCTGTACATTGGGATGTGCGTATATGTAGACCCAACAGAATAGTGACTCAGCCTTGGGAGATAAGGCTGGGGTGAGGAGAGGGGAAAGGTGTAGATGTATAGTTTAAGAGTATGCATCTGTGAAACACTTTCAAAGCAGTGTTTCATAATGGCCTCTACAAAATTTTATACATGAGCTGAAACATGAACAAAAACATACATGGAAAAGTAAAGTATTTTGGTGGTTAAAAACCACAAGGGAAAGAAAGAGTTAAAGTGGAGTCTTTGTGGCTTACCCAAAAGGTCAGCACAGGACACGTCTCTTTCTTTACCTTCCTCAAGGTGGGAAACTCTGTACCTCCAAAAGCCTTCTGACACAGGGTAGATGCCCAATCATTAATTGCTGAATGAAGGAACATGTGAACAAATGAAGAAATAAATAAAGGAATGAACGAACAAATCCACGATTAAGAAGTGTTTGCCATAAGTGAGCTTAGCTAATGTGTCACTGTTCTTGTGTTAAGGAATTTAATTGGACAGAAGGCAAAAGGAATCTTGTGGAGAAAACTGTCACTTCTTTGGATTTCTCTCAGAGAATATAAAAGACTTTCTCAAGTACCTCCCTGCATATGGCTTCTAGGCTCTATACAACAGCAGTCTTGGCACCAGGGACCAGTTTCAAATTTTCCGTGGAAGAGGGGGATGGATTCAGGATGAAACTGTTCCACTTCAGATCATCAGGCATTAGTTAGATTCTCATAAGGAGCACGCAACCTGGAACTCTCATATGCGCAGGTCACAATAAGGTTCACACTCCTATGAGAATCTAATGCTGCTGCTGATCGGACAGGAGGCAGAGCACAGGTGGTAATGCTTGTTCACCCTCTGCTCACCTCCTACTTTGCTGCCCGGTTACTGTACTGGTCTGTGGCCCAGGGGTTGGGGACCCCTCCTATACAACAAAAAAATCTGTTGAATGGAAACTCTACTGAAGCTCTATTTCACCATGTATAAACCAGAGGAGTTTATAAAGATTCAGCTGGCTAAAATTACCTAATAAAGTCTTTCAATATATAATGTGTTGATGTCAGCTCCAGTGTCAGCCCTAAAACGGAGCAACCATGAAGTACCATACTCGTCAGCATAGGGTTGAGGAAGCCATTGGGTTTCATCTAATCCAATCCAGAAAGTCTTCCTAAAAGAAGCAGAATTCCATATATCTTGCTTTTGATTTGCACACTCTTAGCAATGTCATCCTCTTTCTGTGCCACACTGAATTCCTTTCTGTATCATCAACTACGCAGATGAATCAGGATTCACCCCGCCCGGTTGAGTCAGAGGCCTTTAGCAAAGATTCTTTAATACAATGGAGTTGTGATGAAAAGGGAACGTTTTCAGGTGGCAGAAAGAGCCACAGGAGATCCTGTTAGTCAGAGTTTGGAAGTGAAATGTGTCTATTCCCACTTGGGGTGTGTGGGAGGCCTCTGCTCCCATTAGTTCCATGGGGATTTCTGCTTGTAAGACATTTGTTGTCATGTTTGGATTGCTGTAGGAAGAGAAAAAAATTGTTACGGTTTGCATGAGACAGAACTGTGTTTTGACAAGGAAGCCCATGATAATTTTTCTTCTTGAACTTTGATCAAGTTCAAGCTTTTGAGATTTGTTTCAAATGATAGCGTGGTGTACTTGGACATCCTTTCATTTCTGATGGAATTTGGAATATTCCTCCAATTTCTTTGTTCTTGACGTATTTGTCAATATATAAATAATTAACTAATTCAGTCATTCATTCAACAACCATCGATTGTGTCTACCAAGTATTCTAAGAGCCAGGGATTCAACGGAGAATAAAATAGCATCTTTGCCTTCAAGGTACTTACTTTCTGGTGCAGAAAGACAAATGAGTTTTTAACAACTGGATACCAATATGTGCTTTAGAGAAAAAGAAAGCAATGGAAGGGGGATAAGATGACTGACGCTGTCTCAGAAGGCAGGTCTTAAAAGATGACATTTGAGCTGAGACCTGCAGACATGGAAGGAGTGAGCTACTCAATTATCTGTATCTCCAGGCCAAGGGAACAGCAAATGCAGAGAGCCTTAAACAGAAGCCTGCTTGGCAGGTTCCAAATCAAGCAAAGGCCAGTGAGGATCCACATCAGGGCCTTTCTTATTTCTTGCAATATTTTCTTCGAGAACTAGGCTTAAATCTGCAGGAAAGAGACAAACCTAGGCTGATATTCTGGGCAATTCCTACACACTACACAAGTCCCGGATTTAAAATGCCTTTGTTCTTGCTTTTCCCTCTGCCTGAAACATTGTTCCCCCAGACACTGGAATGGCTCTCTCCCTATTTCCTTCAGGTCTCTGATCAAATATCATCTTATCGAGAAGCCTTTCCAGACTACACTATTAAAGTGTCAGATAGGCAGTGTTAGAAATAGAAATTATTTTCTCCGCCAAATCTGATTATTTCACGTGAGAGATGACTCCTTCTCTACATTATGGGATTAAGAATGATCCCATTTGAGATGATAAATACCAGGATGTTTCAGTAACCCAAGAAGCCCTGAGAAACAAATTGCTAATTCATGACTTAAACCATCTAAACGTGATGAACAACTCAGGACGTCAGTGAATTGTTCAACAGTGGATTGCCATGATAGAGCAACCTGCATGGCTCATAAATGAGCCGAAGAAACTTGAAAAGCTTGATTTCCTTATAGAGTTTTTCATGCAAAATGGGGGCTGATGCTTACCAGGACTACCAGAGCTCAAGGAAACACAGGTCTTCCTTGCGCTAATTAATAAAAGAACAAGAGAATTTATCAAAAGAAAAAAGCTGTTAGAAGGCACTTCACATTGTCCACCATTGGATGGTTTTATTTCAGTGTATTTAAAGTGCAAATGTGAAAAATAAGTGCACCGATTATTTTTATATTCTGTAGGGCCTAGAGTTACTATAACTCATTAGTAGGAAAAAGGAACCCCGATTGTTAACAGTGCTGTTTACCTTAAAAGTTTCTGGCAACAGAAAGTTTTTCAAGACATTGAAATAATAATCTTGGCTGGGTATAGTGGTTCAAATCTATAATCCCAGCACTTTGAGAGGCCAAGGTGGGAGGATTGCTTGGGGTCAGGAGTTCAAGTCCAGCCTGGGAAACATAGCAAAATTCCATCTCTACCAAAAATAAAAATAAAAATTAGCCAGGAATGGTGGTATGTGCCTGCGCCTGTAACCCCAGCTACTTAGAAGGCTTAGGGAGGAAGATTGTTTGAGCCCCAGAATTTGAGGTTATAGAGAGCCATGATTATACCACTGCACTCCAGCCCAAGTGACAGAGCAAGACCCTGTCTCTTAAAAACAACACACACAAAAAAATCTAAATCACAGGGTCTATGTCACCCCTGTCTCCACCAACTCAAAAACCAGGCCAGGCACAATGGCTTATACCTGTAATCCCAGCACTTTGGGAGATAAAGGCAAAAGGATCACCTGAGGTCAGGAGCTCAAGACCAGCCTGGCCAAAATGGGGAAACCCCATCTCTACTAAAAATACAAAAATTAGCCGGATGCAGTGGCACACACCTGTAGTCCCAGCTACTCAGGAGGCTGAGGCAGGAGAATTGCTTGAACCTGGGAGGCAGAGGCTGCAGTGAGCCGAGATTGCACCACTGCACTCCAGCCTAAGTGACAGAGTGAGACTCCCATCTAAAAAAATATATATAAATAAATAGCAATTAGCCTATTCAGGCAAAAATAAATGCCGACATTTCCTGAGGGTCTCCTATTTGTAATGTACTTTCTGAGCACTTTAAACATACTATCTCATTTAACTCTCTTACCAAGTAGGAACTGTTATTAACCACCTTTTACAGATGAGGATACAGAGGTTAAGTACCTTGAAACTTTGAACTTCAGAAGTCCTCCAGGCAAAACTAGAGAGATCAATGTCTTCAAGACTGAAAAGCCCTGGAAATGGCATCCTGAAACCTTTTTTCCAATGGAGCACAGTGGGAGCCAGTGATCCTAATGGCAATGCCTCTTTCTCCCCCTGCAAAACTGAGGGCTGAGAGCACACTGGCCTCCCGGTAATCCCGGTTTTTGTCTAAAAGTTACTGGCATCCTGGGGATCTTCAAGGTGAAGGTGGGGGGTTTCCTCTTAGCCTGCTCAGCAGCAGGGTACTTCTATTCATCATCCATGCAACATCATGAGAAGGATCTTGATCTTGAGAAGGATCGTGAGAGGCCTGATTTACTTTAATTGGGAGGTAAAGACAACTAACTCCAAGGCAACTTTGAAATAAACAGTTATGAGCAAAATCCAAAGAGTGCTCTCTCTCCGCCAGTACTTGAGCTGTGTAATCTTGGGCAGTGCATGCTTCTTCAGATATTTGATTATCTTGGGTAATTACTTGTGTGGGCATGTGCATGTGTGTGTATGTGTGTGCATTCTAAAGGCAAAAGGGGGGTTCTGAAAATATCTCCAGCTATATGTCTTTACATCCCATGACATCAGCTGTCACTTGACATGACACCAGACGCAGTTCAAGGTCTGACATTCAGCTGACTTCTGTTTATATAGTATGGAGAAACTTTTGTTCCCTTGCCCTATAAGGCATGTACCAGGAGAGATTTTGGGAAAAGGTCACCCAGATAGTAAATAATTCTGCTGAG
This sequence comes from Cacajao melanocephalus, assembly GCA_963573385.1. Lineage (NCBI taxonomy): Eukaryota > Metazoa > Chordata > Mammalia > Primates > Pitheciidae > Cacajao > Cacajao melanocephalus. Next base: position 23,991 of record CAUYLG010039683.1, read on the forward strand.
CTTTGAAATGAAAATGCTCCAGGAACCTTTATCCCATCCTTGCCATTTAACTGGTGTGCTTCAGCCACTCTTGGTAATAATGAATGGTGTCGATCAGAGTTTGTTTCCATTATTCTGATCATCATAGGCTCCGTCTCAAATCAAAATTATATTTTATCTTTGTTTTGATCCTCTTTCTGTGTTTGTGAGAAAGCATTGTAAACATCTCAAAGAGAAAATAAAAATGAAATACACCCCAAGGAAAATCTAGTTAAAGACCTAAAGAGTGGCATCTTGGTGGAAGAGAATTCCACTGTGAGGTCTGGCTTTTTTGAAAAAATAGCCTGGTCTTTGAAAAACGTATTATCTTGCATGGGTAGGGAAATATCCAAATTTTGCCTAGCCTATTTTACAATAACACCTTGAAAAGCTATGTGATGAGCTGGAATGAGAGGACTTTAAATTTTTGATGCAATTCTCTGCCTGGGAAAGTGATAATGCTGCTCACATAACAGAAAGAGTATTTTCTGCTACAGCACAACAATCAACATAACGTCTGGGCATATTAATAATTCCACTCCTAAACTTCTCAACAGGGAGTGCATGGGTCTTAATAGTATTGTCAAGATCCTTAGGGCAATTGAAAAACCCAAAATCATTACTTTCTACTGATAGGCTTTCGTCTCCCAGAGGATGCCAAAATACCTAGGGTAATGTAGATTTATTGAAATGCTCAGATAGGCACTGCTCAGACGTAACTGTGTAATAAAATCTCTTTAGAAGGGTTCTTCTCAAGTATTTCAAGTGGGTTTTTTTTTTTTTTTGTCTTTGTCACTTGGAAAGTAGCTAATGGAGTTGACGTTGATCTCAAGTAATACTTTCCTGATGATTTAGGAAAGCAAAGAGTGAGTATAGGGGCAATGGTCAAATGATGTGGCACCTATGATTAAAATCCCTTCCTGACCCTTCATGTGTGAGAACGTGCCCTATTGGGGCAGGATGGTCCCAAATTCACAACAGCTATTAAGCTCTTAACCCAAGGGCAGCTGCTGACTTGGCACCCAGTTCAAGGGTCCCCTTCTCCTTTCTCCTTTTCCCTTCCCACAAAAGTCCCTGCCTGTGCCTGGCTAGGTGATGACAGCCTTGCCTGAACCGTTAGAACAAATTCCAGGCTCTCCTTCAGACACTCACATGTGCAGCTGGCTCTCGAATGCCATCACCTAACAATCTCCATCTGAAAAATATCAACAGCAGCAGGATCTCAGCCACAAAAAGGCCTGCGGGGGACCTGCTTCAGGCTGCCAGGGGAAGATCTTTTTAAGTGCTAGTCAGTGTGCTCCCTGTGAGAGTGAACTTTGACTGGCTCCGATGGAGCTCTGCAACAGACAGATGTCGTGGTTATAATAAACAGAGGGAATCGCCATTTCCATGAAATGTCCAGGATTGGCAGATCCATAGGAACAGAAAGTAGATTAACATTTACCAGAGGATATGGGAGGGAGGAAGGGACTGGGCAGTGACTGCTGATGGGCATGGTGTATCCTTTCAGGGTGATGAAAATGTTCTAAAATTCGATAGTGGTAATGGTTGCATATCTTGGTGAATATACTGAAGAAACACTGAAATGTATACTTTTAAAAGTTGAATTGTATGATATCTCAGGTTTTTTTTTTTTTAATTTAAAAAAAGCAGAAGAGGTGGTCAGGCAGCAAATGCCAGGAAAAACAACCAAAAAACAATCAAAGACAGAGGAGTTTGAAGTCACCTTTTCTCAATGCCTAGCCATCTCCCTATTAAAGGAATCCTGAAGGTAACAGGAATGAGGGAATTAAGCGGGAGGGCATCACTGATTCCAGCAATCAACTAGAACGCTCAAGGGATAGAGGCAGAAGTCTACTCTGATCCCTGTCCTCTGAGACGCTAAACATAATCCCCCAGGGACATGATTTGTCCATTCATTCTTTTGTTCATTCATCACTAGTTTTATACGAGGCACTGCAGCCTTATGCTGGGATACACAGACAAGTGAGACAGATTCTTTTTAATGGAGGAGCTCATGATCTAGTGGAGAGCACAGGAGAGTCCAAAACTAATATAAAACCATGTGCTGAGCGTTACAAAAGAAATGTAAGCAGCCGGGCATGGTGGTTCATGCCTGTAATCCCAGCACTTTGGAGGGCCAAGGGGGAGTGGTTTGCCTGAGGTCAGGAGTTGAATATCAGTCTGGCCAACATGGTGAAACCCCATCTCTACTAAAAATACAAAAAAATTAGTTGGGTGTGGTGGCGTGTGCCTGTAATCCCAGCTGTTTGGGAGGCTGAGGCAGGGGAATTGCTTGAACCAGGGAGATGGAGGTTGCAATGAGCCGAGATCACGCCACTGCACTGCACTCCAGCCTGGGTGATGCCATCTCAAAATAAAAAAAAAAAAAAAAAAAGTAAGCAGTGTGCAAAGCAAGCACCCAGAGGGGCACAGATACATTACAGTTAAATACACAGCTTAAGGAGAGAGAATTAAATTACTTAACCTCCCTGCACCTCAGTCTCCTCATCTTTAAAGTGGAGAGTAATATCTACTTTAAAGGTTATTGTAAGTTTTAAATAAGATGAAATACGTTGAGTGCTTATCAAACAGCTGGTGCTTATTAAATGGAAGCTATTGTGCTTAGGTGGTCTAAGACGTCCCTACAGATCCTAGTCCTTTATGAACGTAGGCGAAGCTGAGGAAAACTTTGGATTCTGAACCTGCAAATGATTGCCCCTTGTGACTGTAATTCCCATGTTCCGCTACGCAATGTTGATCTGTGCGTCATTGCAAATGAATTCGGAATTTTTTCTCTAAGGTCATATATTTTGTGTAGGAAAGAGAGCTATAAATCATTCCTTACAGGCAAGCACAGCCATTTCTTTCTCTGCCCTCTGTTGAGGCTCAGTGGAGTGCTTCCTTCAAGGACAGCCCCCTGATACAGGACCTTGCAACCCAGGCCAGAGGCACGGGCTAGAGCTGGAGCCGGGGGATGGAGAAATGAGGAAGAGGCTAGAACTTGACTCATTGCTTCATCCCCCTTCTTGTTTCTCCGCCACTCTGAAATGTGGACAGGCTGCAGCTGCAGCTTGCGACAGTAGTGGCCAGATCCAAGAAAGACTGCAGACAGGTCACCTGCCCTGTGAAGCCAGCAATATCATACGTGTGTCAGTAACAAAACATGTAAGTCCATTCTTTAGGAGAGAAGTCATTCTGCAGGTGTTAAGACAGAAGAAGGAAACAAGCTCATTGTCCAAAATGCCCGATACTTAGAGACAAATAAGGAAATCTCTTCAACTGTGGGAGGAGGCTGGATTTGGAACTATTCCCTCCATCCCCGGCCTCTTGGCAAAGTACCTCCGGTCAGAGCAGGACAAGACAAGCTGGGATGGAGTGTGCCCTTGGTTCTTGCCCCTGACAGGCCTCATTGCTGCTCATTCCTCACCACCTCTGGTTAGGGGAGCCCGGGATGCAGCACAGTGAAGGAAGTTTGGGGAGGGCCTGTGGGAAGGCATGAAAAAGAGATTGCCCTGCAGCTTGGCTGTGCTGGCCTATTTCTCCTGATTCAGGCAGCATCTGTGAGATGGTGCAGAGCTTGGAGGTGGGCGATTCCCTCCAGTTTCTCACAAGATTGGATTCTTCCATTTAAGCAAATGTGCAAAGAAATGAGTCAAGTCTGTTTTCCTCTGTATTTGCTAGGCATATGTCAGCCAGGGCAGGGCATCTGCTTTCTCGCTGTGTGCCTGTGTTCTGGCTTTGGGTTCCTTTGCATATAGCTGGGAGGGGAAGAGACCCTAGGATCAAAACCCAGCTCTACCACTTACTAAGCTATGTGACATTTGATGCATTACTTAACCTCTCTGAACTTCACTTACTGGATCTGTGAAATGGGCATGATAAGTGACCTGGCCCTTGGAGTAAGTGGGAATATATTGAAATGGTTTTTGTACGACACTTAGCACGTACCGTACGCACACGGAGAACTTCACTCATGGCAGCCACGGTCAACATTATCATTTTGTTATCATCAACATCAATTGTTTTGTTTATGGAAATGGAGTCGTTCTGAAATCCAAGTTTCATTTTTGTGGGCTCTTAGAGAGACACTCTTGGGATGGTCTGTTAATAGCTCCTGGCCATGTCACTTCGTCACTCTGACCTCCTGCAGGCTGAATTTGAAGGTGGAGGGGTCTGAGGTTGATGACTTTGCAGCCGTAAGTTCATTGAATATCCCCCTCCAAGAGCTGCATTTCAAAGAACTGGGAGAAGTGGGGCCCACAGTGCCCTAAGAAGTACTCATCATTTTTCTCAGAGTCATAGTTGCTATAGCTGCCATTACTATTATCAGAAGGATTCATTGTACCAAATAAAAATCATCATAATAATATGTATCAATAGCTTGCTATGTACCAAGAATTGTGCTAGGTTCCTTAAAAATATATTTCCATTCAATTCTCCTAACAATCATGTATGAGAAGTAAAATTATCTATTTTACAAGTGAACAAATAGACTTAGAAAAAAAATATGTCACTTTCCAGTGGTCACACATCTGGTCAGTGGCCAAGCAGGGGTTCAAAGCCAACCACTAGCCTGAATTTGTGCAACAGACTCTGTCCTCCTTAGGTCTAAGCAGACACTGTTATTCTTGAAAATCCTCAGCCCCGATTCCCTCTGGCCAATTCAAGGTCAAATTTGAACAGGGTGTCCTGGTGCCAGTTATCATCAACCAGAGATTCCCAAGTCTCTGCCAACACCATCCCCTCTTTTAGAATCTTTAAACTGTTGTCAAGATCAAACTTGCCCCCTAAGAGGTGGTTCAGGAGAAGGCAAAGAGTTTGTGGTTACTTTGTCATCTCAGTGTCTGAGGGAGTTGAAAATTTTAAAGACCAACCATTGGCGTGCCATTCCCAGGAATGAGTGATTTATTAGCAGCTAGGCAGGCCCCTACTTTTATTTTCTTCTTTCACATATTTTATCATCATTTCTAATTCACCGGGAAAAACTGGTGAAGACTATGGCGCAAGACAAGGCGGTTTAATTTGTCTCTGCTTTCCCACCCCATCTATTTGTCAACCCTTGGCAAGAGTAGACCCAACGTAAACATGTCCTCCAGCTGTTTATTTAGGCAGAGTGCAGCAACAATAGTCAATTATTAGCAATTTCTTCCTTAAAGCCCCTGAACGTCTTCCTTTATATGTCATTTAAAACGTGGGCATTGATTGTTTCCCCATGCTGTATGAGCGACTCAAATGGAGTCAACACGAAAGCTGATATGCCAAGGTTTTCCACTTCCCACGTCTGACTTTATTGGAATTGGTATTGTTACCCAACAAAGAAGCACTGCTTCATTTTTCTCAAGTTTCACTGCCAACCAGTGGGCATTTAAGGACAGACCCTGTGACTGGCGTCCCTCTCAAAATCAACTGGCAACAATTGTCCCGCAGAAAATCTAAAAGCACAGACCATTCTTCAGCAGGACAAACAGCAGCGCCCATTCAAGCCTGTGATTTTTAAATATACAGGAAACACTTTCTCTGTAAATTCACTTATCTTTTTTAGGAGCCTTACCTATACCTTCCCTAGTTTTTAGTAAAGAGCCAATAAAACAGTTCCTTCTTCCTAGGACTAAAAGTCATACAGTACCTAAAAATAAATTCCAGGTTCTGGACTGAAGGTAAATCGGGTACAATATCAGGTCAGCACCAATATTTTAATGACAGTTGCCTTTTGCCTACTAATAGCATACTGACTAGGTTCATACTGTGTAAGGATTTATGATACATAGTTTTTAATGTTTAAATTGCATTATTATTACATGATTGCATATTTACGTAATAGAAGAGCTCTTAGTAATATGCACATTAATTGAACCCAATAAATGTGTGGAACTTAGAGTGGACGTTAGGGTTCTTTCATCAAGCTGAGTGATTCATCTCTGTTTCATAGGAGGTTGAAGACATCAGTTGCTTTGCAGAAGGGCTTTTCATGTACTTTGGCTTTGAGAAAGCAGGAACTCATGTTGTCAGCCATTGTTCGCATTTTTGAAAGAGAAAACCTTCCCACCCAGCAAGTGTGTTGGGTGACTGTAGTGAAAAGTGATCAATGCAAAAAGGTGCTTGTGATCAATCGTTGTAGCAGAGGTGCTTCATACTAGTGGTACCTTACTTACACTGAATACCAGGGCACCCGAGTGAAGCTAGGAGTCAAAAACATACTATTAGGCGTCAGTAACATAAACGCATACAGCCAGCTAGGTTAAGAGAACAGGGTTGATGGCAAATCAGATAAACCACCCCACCCCTCACAGCATTCAGCTCTATCCGGTTGTTTTGAGAGGATACAGACTCCATATTTTGGGTTTGGTTTTGTTTTCAAGAGAAGTCAGAAATCTGGAAACACTCTGCAAAATCTCATCTTTGAATTTTTGATAATATTCAGCTTGAGGGTTGTCAGTCTGTGACGTCTGCCCTAGATAAATGAAATTTGGATTTAATTTTCCTACTCAAATCTGGGCTCCCTGAGAGCTGTGGTTCTGTCTTATCCATCCTTTCATCCCTGAGAGAACCCATCACTGTTCTCTGTACGTGGTTTTCGGGGACTTGCCAGCCATCAGGCAGCATGCTTAGCACTTTACAGTCATCCTTCCTCTCTAACTTTCACAGCAACCTTCGCGGGTGGTTACTGCTGTTTTCACCATTTGGCAGATGAGAAAGCTGAGAATGAAAGAAATGAGGTAGCACGTCTAGGTTCACACAACTAGAAAGTGGCAGACTCAATCCTTGAACCCAGTTCTGTAGATTTTATCTCCTAACCTCTAGCTAAATGCCTCTCCTAGATGTCCTCACATCCCTCTGTATATATCCCAGTGGTAGCATTTAGCACTCTGAACTGTAATTGTCTTTTCCTTCTGTCTCCTGAACCTTGCTGGAAAATATGTCTGCAGGATAGATAGATAAGTGAGCAAACACAATCAATGCTGTGGTGAAAATGAGCAACAGTTGGAAGAGAATGTCTTCCAATACTGAGGATGCTAGATAATTTTTGTTTTTGTTGCTGTCAACAATTTGATTTATTTGCAATGAAATAGCATGTTGCTTTATAGGAGGGCTGGGTGAACGGAGAATTAAGTATTCGTCCATCTTCCCTCACTCTTCCTTCTCCATTTCCCCCAGGAAGCTCTGGCCTTCCTTTAGGATAAAGGAAGAGAGAACTTGACCTCTCTTCTAGTTAACTGGAAAATTCCCAATTCATTTTATTTGGAACATACCACGTAGCACCCAGGTCAGTGCTTCTCTTCCCGCTGGGGACCACCCCTGGATATTGTCAGCACTCAAGCAACCTCAGGAATTCTGCCCACGAATAACACAGATGGACCACACAAGGGCCACACAAGCTGGAGTAGACAAGAAGAACTTAGCTCAGAGTGAATAGACAGAAAGCAGGAGGATCTGGTATCTCATTTAGGGGATTAAATCCTTCACATGGCCTCTCTGTGTGTGGTCTGGAGAGGGAAGGGTGGGGGGCCAGGACAGAGGGAGATGAAAAGTTAGGACTTGGGGCTGGGGAGGGCAGGTTCTCACTTGTGCACTGACCCGCCCCATCTTCCTGAGGCAGGTCTCGTAATTACCTAACTAATGGGGAATGATGACACTACTTGGATGGGAGTTGAGAGAGGGGGAAAGAAAATTCATTAACTGTGTGAGAGGGGCTTGGATAGCATCCCTGAAGGATCATTATAACATCATTTCACCCCTGTTTCCCACCTCTTTCCACTACTATGAGACAGACAAATGCTAAATAACTATGTAATAATACATTACTAGACAGACAACAATGCCAGAAAATATAATAGCCTGCTACAGCTATGAAACTCCCCCAAAGATATATTTAAAATGTCACTGATGCATAATGTAAAATAGGAATTACAGGTTCATTTGGAGGACACGACTTAAAATCTATACAACTGTACAGTGGTACTTCCCACTCGGTTTTCGTTGTCACTGTCCTTTCGTAAACATCAAAAATAAAAAAGAAATCTCCCAAGTAATTTCAGCCTAGAGATGCAAACTTCAAGGAACAAGTTTCCTCTGTATTTTTCCTTCCTGTGTTTGTTGGTCGTGATGCTCTCCAAACCTAGTATCTTCTTGACATGTTGTCTTTTCCTCAGAACGTTTCTGCAGCCTGCACAGGAACCCCAGAATGTAGATTACACCTTTTGGAGATGTAGCCCGGCCACATAAGGAGACAAGTAGTTGAAATTTGTGTCAAATTGCTTGTTTAAATGACTTGAGCCAACTTCTTAAAGCCAGGACAGCAGGGGCTGAGGATTTTTAAAGTTGGCAGGGGCCAAAAATGACAAGGCTCAGCAGTCACCTGGTGAGCTTCCAGCCCTGACTGGAAGCTTCAAAAAATAAACTTTCTCAAAGGACACAAATTAAAAGTCACGTTTCAGCATCCATTAAAACGAAATTATAGGCTTCATCACATAGCGAACTACTTTCATTTTCATTATGCTTAAAATATTTCATTTTGTAGATTGAGAATTGGTTGCTAGGAAAACCTTGTGTGGAGTTCTCAGAGACAGTGATATCTACAAGGGGATGTTTTGCAAGGGGGAGCTCTCCTTTGTTTTTCCTGCAAGGATAGAGGATTTTGTTATTTAAAAAAAACGCAGGATGCAATTTGGAGTCAGGGTCGTGGCTTGAAAACATCTGCCATGACCTTCTCCAGAGACTGAGTCCTCAGGGTTCATCTCTCAGAGGAGAGAAGTCAGCAACCTGCTGAGCTGAACGGGCTCACGGGTATGTTTTGTTGACTCTCCTTTTAAAATATATGTGTGTGTGTATATATATATATTACACATATATACATATAGACATGTGTATGTAGGTATTATACATATATACACATATATATACACAAATATGTGTGCACACACACATACATATATATAAATGTTATTTTAAGTTGTCCACATTTTTAAAAACTAGGAAATTTTATCTATGAGTCCAGATTTCCAGCTTTTCTAGAGACACTAGACGACACAGCTGCTTTGAGCCCTCCCTCAGTCCCACGTGGCCCAATTGACCTAGTGCTGAGTGAGGGCTGCTCCCTGGTTTCTCCACCTCAACTCCATCCACAGCTGGCCCACTCCTCCCTCCTGCCTGGCCCCTACAGGTATTTAAAGGTGCTACCCCCTGACTTAGAGTGTACGTATTCTTAGTATCTTCAAAAGACGAAATTTCTGAAAAGAATGTGTGCAGTATACTAGTTTACCTGGAGAGGGAACAGGGACTTGTTAGGACAGTGATCCACCTTGAATGTCAGGTTACTTTAACTGAAGTATTAATACGTTTCAAATAAGTCCTCTGGTCAGCCCTTATCCACCTACTTTTGCTAAGCTGGTTTCTCCTTATTCCTCATTTGATGCGTGTGGACAAATGCAAATCAAAGCCCATTATTTATTTGTAGCTAACTCTAGGAGGCCTGCTGCGGTGTTCTCTGTCTCTCTAGCTTGCGGCTTTCAGCAGTTGTCAGCTTGGAGACTTTGGTTTCAAACTCTCCTCCAGAGGTTTGCAAAGTGCCTGAGCCTGGAATCTGCAGACGCTGACAGTCGTTTCTCCTTTTTTTTTTTTTTTCAGGTCCTCCAAACCACCACAGCCAGTCGACTCTGAGGCCCCCTCTGCCACCCCCTCACAACCACACGCTGTCTCATCACCACTCGTCCGCCAACTCCCTCAACCGGAACTCACTGACCAATCGGCGGAGTCAGATCCACGCCCCGGCCCCTGCGCCCAATGACCTGGCCACCACACCAGAGTCCGTTCAGCTTCAGGACAGCTGGGTGCTAAACAGTAACGTGCCGCTGGAGACCCGGTAAGTCCCCATCGCCAGCTCACAGTCACACTCGGTGTCGCCTTACCCCTGAGCCACCACACAGAGCCACTGGGTGTCTCTCAGTTCCAGTCAGAGAGACACTCTGGGCATGAATAATGAGACAAGTTTACCACCTCCTTGTTCCCTTGGTAATTTGACCCTGGACGGTAGGTTGACAGGTATTTCTTTGTTCACATGTGTCTCCTTTTAAAGCTTGTTTACTTTCTTAGATAGCTCTTGTGTACCCAACTAATAGAATTAGCATAACATATTTTTACTCGAAGGCTCATGGGAAACATGCTTATAAGGGTATATTGACTGAAAGCTGCTGATAAATTATGCATTTGGCCTTTCTTGAAGTAATAAATGAAGACTCATTTGAAATTAAGTGTTTGGGGAGACCTTGAGAAACAATCCGTGATTCCAAACTGACAGAAGTATAATTTAAATTTATATTTCAGCCAACATGCAGCCTCACTTTAATCCCTCCTGTACACACTAGCAGCTTGTTGCCTGTGGGGCAAACAATAATGTATAAAAACAAACAAGAAAAAAGGAGCAGCGCTTATGTGAGGAGGGAAGAGTTTGAAAATGATCTCCAGGTCTGGCTTTGTTTTGTTTTGCCTTTTTTCAACCTTCGATTCAGATCTCAAAACCATATACACCTTAATGACCTGAAAGAAGACCTGTCGCTCGGGGTATGGAGGGTTGGGATGGCACTGACAGTGAAGGCTGCGTGTGGGTTGGCCAGACTCTGAAATAGCCTTCTGCTCTTTCCCCAGGCACTTTCTTGGTCTGTGTGTTCCAAGTGCTATTGTTTCCTTGTCTGGAAGAACCATGGAAACTGAACAGAGAGGAGGGCTTATTCACATTGACCCTTCAAAAAGTTCCCAAATAGATTTTAAACTTTAATAACTTAGGTTTGAGGAAAGACAGAAATAAACTGTAATTTTTCTGATAATGGCCAGTGAATTTTGTGCACACAGCCTGAAGCAATTTTGAAAGTCATAGCATTTAGAGTTGTTTCTTATTTATAATTGTTTTGTTTTTTATAAGATCGGGAAAATTAATATGTTATACATCTTTGTCACCATAATCACTCCAAACTTTTAACTTTGTTTTCTGACAATTATAGGGGTTTTTTTTTTTTTGAAGAATTTTTGCTTTATTAAAAGAAACTAAAAGAGTGAACCTAAGCTAATAAATATTCTTGATCTCAACATTAGCTTAAAAGAATTGGTAAAGAAATAAATAAAATGACACAAAATGAAGCACTAAGCAAAATACAGAGTGTGCTGCATTTTTATAGTTTTCCCCCACAAAAAAATTACCTAGCATGTGTGTGTGTGTGCGCACACACACACACACACACACACACACACACAGGCTCTCACACAAAGAATGGTTATATAACACACTGATTATAAAAACCACATCTGTTTGACTCTTGATCCAAACTAGCAGGAAAACTATGTCGTTGAGACAGCTGGGATAATTTCAACATGGCTTGGGTATTTAATGATATTAAGAATATAATTATGATTTTGTTAGGTGCAGTTTTGGCATGCATGTTTGATTCAAATATTAAAAACACTCAAATCAAGGAATGAAAAACTACCTATTGTGTATTATGCTTTTTTTTAGTTTATTATACTTTAAGTTCTGGGATGCATGCACAGAATGTGCAGTTTGTTACACAGCTATACACATGCCATGGTGGTTTGCTGCACTCATCTACCTATCATCTGCATTAGTTATTTCTCCTAATGCTCTCCTTCCCCTGTCCCTCACCCCCTGACAGACCCTAGTGTATGATGTTCCCCTTCCTGTGTCCATGTGTTCTCATTGTTCAGCTCCCACTTATGAGTGAGAACATGAGGTGTTTGGTTTTCTGTTCCTGTGTTAGTTTGCTGAGAATGATGGTTTCCAGCTTCATCCATTTCCCTGGAAAACACATGAACTCATCTTTTTTATGGCTGCATAGTATTCCATGGTGTATATATGCCACATTTTTTATCCAGTCTATCATTGATGGGAATTTGGATTGGTTCCAAGTCTTTGCTATGTGAATCGTGCTGCAATAAACATACACGTGTGTGTCTTTATAATAGAATGATTTATAATCCTTTGGGTATATACCCAGTAATGGGATTGCTGAGTCAAATGGTATTTGTGGTTCTAGATCCTTGAGGAATTGCCACACTGTCTTCCACAATGGTTGAATTAATTTACACTCCCACCAACAGTATAAAAGCGCTCCTATTTCTCCACATCCTCTCCAGCATCTGTTGTTTCCTGACTTTTTAATGATCACTGTTCTAACTGGCATGAGATGGTATCTCATTGCGGTTTTGATTTGCATTTCTCTAATGACTAGGGTTGATGAGCTTTTTGTCATATGTTTGTTGGCCACATAAATGTCTTCTTTTGAGAAGTGTCTGTTCATATCCTTTGCCTACTTTTTGATGGGGTTGCTTGTTTTTTTCTTGTAAATTTGTTTCAGTTCCTTGTAGATTTTGGATAGTAGCCCTTTTTCAGATGGATAGATTGCAAAATGTTTCTCCCATTCTGTAGGTTGCCTGTTCACTCTTATGATAGTTTCTTTTGCTGTGCAGAAGCTCTTTAGTTTAATTATATCCTGTTTGTCAGTTTTGGCTTTTGTTACCATTGCTTTTGGTATTTTAGTCATGAAGTCTTTGCCCATGTCTGTGTCCTGAATGGCATTGACTAGGTTTTCTTCTAGGGTTTTTATGGTTTTAGGTTTTAGGTTTAAATCTTTAATCTATCTTGAGTTAATTTTTGTAATAGGTTTAAGGAAGGGGTACAGTTTCAGTTTTCTGCATATGGCTAGCCAGTTTTCCCAACACCATTTATTAAATAAGGAATCCTTTCCCTGTTGCCTGTTATTGTCAGGTTTGTCAAAGATCAGATTGTTGTAGATGTGTGACATTATTGCTGAGGCCTCTGTTCTACTCCATTGGTTTATATATCTGTTTCAGTACCAGTACCATGCTGTTTTGGTTACTGTAGCCTTGTAGTATACTTTGAAGTCAAATAGCATTATGCCTCCAGCTTTGTTCTTTTTGCTTAGAATTGTCTTGGCTATATGAGCTCTTTTTTGGTTCTATGTGAAATTCAAAGTAGTTTTTTCTAGTTCTGTGAAGAAAGTCAATGGTAGCTTGATGGGGATAGCGTTGAATCTGTAAATTACTTTGGGCAGTATGGCCATTTTCATGATATTGAATCATCTTCCTATCCATGATCATGGAATATTTTCCCATTTGTTTGTGTCCTCTCTTATTTTCTTGAGCAGTGGTTTGTAGTTCTCATTGAAAAGGTCCTTCACATCCCTTGTAAGTTGTATTCCTAGGTATTGTATTCTCTTTGTAGCAATTATGAATGGGAGTTCACTCATGATTTGGCTCTCTGTTTGTCTGTTATTGGTGTCTAGGAATGCTTGTGATTTTTGCATATTGATTTTGTATGCTGAGACTTCGCTGAAGTTGCTTACCACCTTAAGGAGATTTTGGGCTGAGATGTGGGGTTTTCTAAATATATAATCATGTCCTCTGCAAACAGAGACAATTTGACTTCCTCTCTTCCTATTTGAATACCCTTTATTTATTTCTCTTGCCTAATTACCCTGGCCAGAAATTCCAATACTATGTTGAATAGGAGTGGTGAGAGAGGGCATCCTTGTCTTCTGCAAGTTTTCAAAGGGAATGCTTCAGCTTTTGCCCATTCAGTATGATAATGGCTGTGGGTTTGTCATAAATAGCTCTTACTATTTTGAGATACGTTCCATCAATACCTAGTTTATTGAGTGTTCTTAGCATGAAGGAGTGTTGAATTTTATCAAAGGCCTTTTCTACATCTATTGAGATAATTTTCTTCTTTA
>CAUYLG010039685.1:0-35553 GCA_963573385.1 Cacajao melanocephalus
AAAAAAGGCCCAGATAAAAATACACTTCCATCTACTTTTTATTGTGAAAATTTTCAAATGTACAGACAAGTTGCAAGAATAAGATTAATACAATGAGCATCCATATGCCTTTTACCTAGATTCACCAATTATTAACTGTCACATTTGCTTTATCTTTTTCTCTCTGTACATATGTATTATTTTTTTTAATTTTAAAATCATTACTATATTGTGCTTAATAATTTGCAAGTAAGTAGTAGATGGTATGACCTAAATAATGTCATCCTTAAATGCTTCCATATATAACTTATATTAACAAGGACATTCTCTTATGTAACTGTAATGCAATTATCAAACTCAGGAAATTTAACATGGATACAATATTATTATTATGATTATTTATTTTTAATTTTTAAAATTTTTATTTTACTCTAAGTTCTGGGATACATGTGCAGAACATGCAGGTTTGTTACATAGGGATACATGTGCCATGGTGGTTTTCTGTACCCATCAACCCATCATCTAGGTTTTAAGCCCCGCATGCATTAGGTATTTGTCCTAATGCTCTCCCACCCCTTGCACCCCCATCCCCAACAGGCCCTGGTGTGTGATGGTCCCCTCCCTGTGTCCATGTGCTTTCATTGTTAAACTGTCACTTATGAGTGAGAACATGCAGTGTTTGGTTTTCTGTTCCTGTGTTAGTTTGCTGAGAATGATGGTTTCCAGCTTCATCCATGTCCCAGCAAAGGACATGAATGCATTCTTTTTTATGACTACATTTATTATTTAATATATATTTCATCTTTAAAATTTTTCTAATTATTCCAATAATAGCCTTAATAATCACTCACTTTTTTTTCTGACCAAGGATCCAATTCAGAATCACACATGGCACTTAGTTTCCCTTAATTTAGAAGTTTCTTATCCCTTCTTTGACTTTTGTGACTTTGACATGTTTATACTAAGGAATGAATGGTTAATGGGGCTATTTTCCTAGGAATATATGCATATTTTAAAAAGCCACAAGACTAGGGCAATGTATAATTCAAATAAGTGAAATTGTAATCTATAGCAAATTAGCCTCTTTTGAAATACAGCAGAGAAATGTACAAGATCTTAGTATATTTTAAGAAGTCTCTAGGTGAGAAGGGCTGGTTTTATGTGTGCCTTTAACTCTTTCCCTCTTGACTTTATGTTCATCTTGAGGTTTCCTTATATTGATCCCAGGAGAGTTCTGCTTCTTCTTTACAGTCCAAACTCAAGGAAGTGTATGGGGATAACACTTTGCTGGGTCGTTGGGAGGCTGTTAGATAATGTATGTAAAGCACTCAGCAGTATTTGGCCCAAAGTAGCTGTTCAATAAACAGCAGGCTTTAGTGATATCATTCCCTTAATTTAACTTAGTTCAGTTTAGCTGAAAATGCTGGCATTAAAAAAAACTTTACTAATGAGAATTAAAGAGAAATTGTGACAGCAGTCACAAAAAGCAAAAAGAGTTAAAATTACAAAACATAAGTTTCTGATTTTTGTCCCAAATAGCCATTGCAAATTCTTGGACACATTACTTGCCTTCCTGCTCTCTAAGCTCCTGGTCTCCATGTGTTGGGATTCCTATTATTTCCTCATTACATGGATTTGGTTTCCTGGGTAACTAGTTCTTTTTCCAACCAGATCCAAAAGTCCACATTGTAACAGTCTCACCACCTTATAATGACCATAAGAGGAACTTATAGATTCATATATCTATACGACTTTTCATTTACACATTTTCCTTTACATATATCCTTTAATTTAATCTATTCAAGAACCTAAGGGGTAGCTATTGTTATTACAGCTCTCACAGAGTTAGGTAAACTGAAGTACAGAGAGGTAGTACAACTTGCTCAAGTTCACAAGCTTCATAAATAGCAGATCTGAGACTCAGCCTCAGGCTTTTCCTACTGCATTACAATGTACAGATGCCAACTTCTCTGCCAAACCCCCTTCTGTTTTAATTGTTGGAAGGAAGGGCACTCCTATGTCACCACTGAATCAGCCCAAATCTTCCAAGTGTGGGTTAACATCTGGAAAATTCTGTCTTAAGTGTCTACCTCAGTTTATAATTCTTGAGCCAAATAATAGACACAAAAGGCAGGAGGAGTCATCGTAGCACAATGAAACTTTGTAGGGGAGAAGATTTGAGCAGGAGAACCTCTTTGTTTCCCTGCAGCAGGTTGGTTGGCCAACTTGATGGCAAATCCCACTCACCTTCTTTCTCACTATCTTCCAGCACAGAGGCTGGAAAAAAAAGATACTGTCTTCTAGCCTCCTTTGTAAATATTAATGGCCATCAGACATAGTTCTGGATAATGTGACATAAGCACAGGTTTGCAAGGAGCATATGGGAAGGCTTGGAATCTCTCCAGCAACCTGTAAGGATAACAGAGCAGAAAGCTAGAAGGAGCCTGCATTCCTACTGACTTCATTGAGTTGCTGCATTAGCCCTTGACTGACTGCCTACCTTTGCATTTGTTACTGTGGGAGAAGAACAAAAGTCGATTTGTTTCAGCAACTGTTTGATGTCTTTTTACCTGCAGCCCAAAGCATCACTAGCTGATACAAACCACTTATTGTGCATAGGGACAATCCACTCTTTGTGCATATGGCAGCTGTAGTGATGGAAACACTGCAGTTTTATGAGGGGATAGGAGATGTGTTTTTGCTTCTCTCTCTGCTCTTCTTTTACGTTTCATATGTCTTCACATGAGCTGCTCAGGCACATGAGATCTAGCAGGGCATGACCAAGAGCTGCACATAGGACATGGCACCTACTGCTCAGGAAATTCCATCAAAGGAGATTAAATGGGAAGCAGAATCTTAGAGCTCCTCCTAGAAACCCTACTGTAACCACAGTGACTCATGTTTGTGCATAAGATACTTGAATATATTTATGAGTGTCTCATTTGTGGCCCATGACTGCTCTAGGAGAAAAGAAAGGTAATTTTCTGTTTGACAGGTCAGGAAACTGAAACCCAGAGATGTTAGATGATTTTATTAGGTGACACAGCAAAGCAGGACTTTGAGGTACGTGTATTTGACTCTAGCGGGGGGCTGCCTTTCTCATTTCAATGAATCGGTGGTGGGTAGAGGGAAGCTTCTATCCCCCAATGGACCACTTGCTACCTGCAGAGTGGGTTGCTAAACCTTTTTATGCAGGGAGAAAAATTAAGCCCTATGTGTGAAAAGGGTGTATTTGCATCAAAGTGGAGTAAGTGTGTGTAATTTCAGGTGTACCAAGAAAGAATCATAATATAAAACGTAAATAAAATAAAATAAAATCTTCCTCCATCTAGGAGCATAATACCTGAAATTTCACAAATGGAGCCATTCATTTGAGTTAAATAATTGTCTTCACACTATTATCCATCTTTAAGATATCACAGAGGGAAATACTATAGTGCCAAATTATCAACAATGATCCTCTCCCTTCTACCAAAAGTTGTTACCAGGGCAGCTTAAAAATCACTGGATAAAAGCTTCATTAAATCTTCAGTTTTGCCTAGCATTTACAATGTATTGCTTAAGAAGTCAGGTTTAGGTAATTGAGTTCTGTGTCCCTCATTACTGTACCTATGACATTTTAAAACTTCATTTGTCTGAAAAATGGAGAATAATATTACTCCTTTCCATAGAGTTGTCAAGAGGGTTACCTAAGAAAATATTTTACAAGTATTTGATAAAGGAACTGGCAAATGGAAATGCTCAGTATAAGTATTAGCTGTAACTTCCTATAAACATCAAAAGTCTGGTACAGGACTTGACATAGCCCCATGATGACCTAGACTTTCCCCTGGTAAAGGCAAGCATACCGAGTGGAGAGCGGGTGGCCTGGCTTCCCCTAAGCTGCTGGGAAAGCACAATACTGGCTCTGTGTGGGACAGGGAATGCGATCCACAGGCTTCCTGTATGTAACAATGAGAATGCAAAAATGAGGATGAGTCTGACACATTCACTGAGGTTGGTAGGAAAATCAGTAGATTGTTTCTTGGCATTGAGTCTTTTTACTGCCATATCTTTCCTCCACCAAGCCTCAAAAAAAAAAAACAAAACTCGATGACTCTCTTTTATGACATTTTTTTGACCTTCCTCTTTCAACATTTCTTTTTTGAATTACCTTTTTGTAATGCTTTCAACCACTGACTTCGGCTCTCTTCATTTGATGCATAGACATAGAGAAGCCCATCTTTATAGACAATCTGGAAAGGAAAATATTTGGTGCATTTATATATAATTGCACCATAGTTCACTTTGGTGCATCTGCAAACTTTTTGTCATCCAAAAGAAACCGTGAGTTTGCTTATATAGTATACATCAGCTCTGGAATTAGATGAAAAAAAAATCTGCTTAAAAAATCCTCCAGCCATCAATTTGTTTTATCCCAGACACTCTTATACTTTGGAAAATTACAGCAATATGCTCCTAATAGTAGTGGTAAACAATGAGTTCTCATCAAAGATGCCCTGGACCATGGATAATTATAATATGTTAGACATTACACATGTCTTAGGATTGATCTGGTCCATTTGCCTACCCAGTGCATGATTTCCTTACAGTCCAATGGAAAATGTTTAACTGCTCTATCTTTAAAAATACCTTCAGGGATGGAATATTCTTTACTTCGCTATGTCATCTCTGCCAATATCCATATATTCTGATCATTATACAGTTCATACTTAAATTTAGTAAAAATATGTCTCCCTGTTACTTCCATCTGTTTCATCATGTGGCATCCCAGGAATCCCCAGAATATATCGTTTTCTATTTCTTAAGACAAATGTTTAAATGTTTGAAGATTACAATATCTTCTCCAGATCCTTCTCTAGTTTATTCAACTCTTGTTGGTAAATATCCACAGCATTTGTTAAACACTAGTTGCTGGGCTCTTTCCTGGCTACTTCAATATTTTAATCTTATTTCAACTCTATGAGAAATAGAATTTGAGTATGTGTTTATGGCTACACAAGTATAAATGGTGGGACTAGGAGCTCTGTGGGGCTCCAAAGCCTGTGTTTTTTTGACCACCTTATGCCTCCATGAGGTGAGTTTGCAGCATCTTCCATGAGAGTGCTGTCCCCTGGTTTCTCCCAATTGGGTAATTTTTTTCAATTAAAAAATGTTTATGTAGAGATGTGGTCTCACTATATTGCCCAAGCTGTCTTGAACTCACAGGCTCAAGTGACCCTCCCTCCTTGGCCTCCTAAAGTGCTGAGATTACAGGCATGAGCCATTGTGCCTGGCCTGGTAATACTTTTTCCAAATGGGAACTATGGTTTGTTAATCAACTGGATTATTGTATTTCATTTTTGGCCACAGCTTCCTACTACTAGCACTGGGTAATCAGGCCATCTGAAAGACAATCCACCTACCTTTAGATCAGAAATGTAAGTTTTTATGATATAAGAAAAGTAGGGGGCCAGGCACAGTGGCTCACGCTGTAATCCCAGCATTTTGGGAGGCCGAGGAGGGCAGATCACAAGGTCAAGAGATCGAGACCATCTGGCCAACATGGTGAAACCTTGTCTCTACTAAAAATACAAAAAATAGGTGGGCATGGTGGCACACACCTGTAGTCTCAACTACTCGGTAGACTGAGGCAGGAGAATCAATTGAACCCGGGAGGTGAAGGTTGCAGTGAGCCAAGATCACACCACTGCACTCCAGCTTGGTGACAGAGCAAGACTCTGTCTCCAAAAAAAAGAAAGAAAAAAAAAAGAAAAAGAAAAGTAGGGCATGACTTAGGTTAGGCCACTTCCAAAAGGTACTGTCAGCATACACTCCATAGCATATCATTGTTTAAAATACTTCAGGGTAAAATGAAAACTCCTGAGTATGGTCACCTCCCCAGGCTCATCTCTTTCACTGTCTCATGGGCTTCTTTATTCATAGGGACTACTTAGTGCTCTCTAAACATGTCATACTATTTCACCCATCAGTGCCTTGATACCTGCTGCTGCATTTGTCCTACTGCCCTTCTCATATTGGCTGGGTTAAATTTTACTTGTCCTTCCCAACCTGAGTGTTGCCTCCAACAGAATATCTCTCTATCCTCTTGGAGTGAGAAACGAAGCTTCCACATCCTGGGACTCCATGGGTGCACTCTGCCGACCTCCATCTTAACACTGCTTTGTAATGGTCTGTGTATTAGTGTATTTTCCCACTTCCTTATAAATGCCTTGGGACAGGAGCAATGTTTTATTCCCTATAGTATGCCTATTACTGTGTACCACATCAGAGACACTCAACAATATTTGTTAAAAGAGATTATCAGACCTGAGGCAGGTCAGGTCTCTGTGACTTACACTCCTGTCTTGCTTCCCTTCCCTCCAGGGAAGGCAGATTGGTGGACAGAATTTTAGCAAAATGCCCAACTACCACTTGGGAATATTCCAACCCTTGTTGTTGTCTTAATAGATTGTTTTGAAAGATCGTTATTTTTCCTAGATATACTGAGTTCACAATAGAAAAATTAAAGGAAGAACTATCCACTCAATGCAATGTCGTTCTTCCCTTTACCTGAAATGGATACTGTCTCTCCACAGGCGTCTGCTCCTCTAGATTTACTTTCTCCACGCATCTGATTTTCTTAATTTCAATTGATCCTTTTCTGCTGCCCCTTTTCTGAATTAAAAAGCAAAGTGTAAGATACTTCTTGCAATACACCATGGTGCACAAGGAAAGATAAAGCTCAAGTTATGCCTGAGAGGGAGATTGGGGTAGGGGGTGGGCAATGGAGAACCGCTTCCCATTACTCTATGATAGTCAAAATCCAATGACAACAGAATCTATTCCATGAGTGTGGACACAAACACATATATTCCAGTGGTTAATAATCTTCTTTGATTATCTTGAAATGTGTTTCAAATCACCTACCATGTGGTTAATATACTCAGGAAAATCAAGATTTAACTTCTGCAAAGCGTCTTCATTTTGGCTGAAACTTATGACAGCATTTCAGTATTTTTACTATAGTAGAATTCTCAACTGTATAGGAATAGTCTTATTTCTAGCATTGTTTTAAGGCAGTGCTTCTTATCCTCAGCACTACTGACATTTAAGGCTGGGTAATTTATTTGTTGTGAGGACTGTCCTGTGCACTGCAGGATGGTTAGCATTCTTGGCCTCTACTCACTAGATGCCTTTAGCACTTACTGTTCCTGTCCTCCAGTTGGGACAATTCAAAATATCTCCAGTCTTTTCCCAGTGTCCCCTGGGGAGCAAAAATGCCCTCAGTTGGGAACCACTGTTCTAAAGTTATAATTTGCCTTAGTAAAGTTAACTAATGGTTTAAAGTCCTTTATCTTGAATTCATTATACCTTCTTTAAGAAAAGGTCGTGTGATGAATGGATAGAAGTGGACCTTTACTGTGTAAGCTAAGAAACCTGATGTTCTCTCATTATGATCAAGTACTTTGTGGAGACTTAGGAAAAATAATAAATTGTATGAAAACAATAAAATAAATGATGTCTCACCATTTTGTCGTATTCATAGTAGGAAAGGTTTGTCTTGGTCAAAACAAAAAGTCGTTCTTTGTAATTATTTGGTGACATTTTCTTCTTTTGCTGTGACCTTTTGAGAAGAAGTTCTTCTAGAATAGATTTTGTATCCATATTATCATCCTAAACAAAATAAATGATTAAAATGAGTATTTGCAGCATCTAGGTAAGTTCTCTTTAACCTTCATGTCATTTCCTCAACCGATTAAAGAATAATATAAATGCTAATTTTTTAAAAAATGAGACTGATTTAGGATTATAAAATAAATTACATACTAGCTACAGTTTTTCTACTGCCTTTGCTTTGGGTTTTATAAATATGTTGATTTTTAAAAAGCATTTTCTACATTTGACTCCACCCACTGTGGATAATAAATCCATCATCTTTGCGCCATTCTCCAGATCACCTTATCAAAATGCTCCTAACTCTTTAAACATTCTGTATGTGTTGGTTGGATTGAATTGGATATAATACAACTTAAAAAAAAATTAGCTCCAGACAGCTCACAATTTATGAAGTAATGGCCAGTAATTTGATCAAATTATCCAAACCACTATGAGGCACTGACATTATTGTCAATAACACCTGCAGCCCTGATCATGATCAGATCTTTAACATAAAGGACACAGGTATAATTTTCAATATCTGTAAGAATTTAATATCAAAGTGAATGCCTAGGATAGAATAAAATGAGGAAAATGTATGAGGGTGCAATAACAGATGCTATCAAAAGAGATTTAAAAGAACGAAAAAAATGAGTAAATTTACAAAGTAAAAAGACCCTTGCTTTTTATTCCAAAATCATGTAAAATATTAAAACTTAAAGTATTTCTGAAAAATTAATTAATTAATTTTCTAGTTCAACTAAGGTGGTTGCTTCAAACCTCAATCTGATATCAGCTCTGACCATGAAAAGTAGCAATGTTGAGCAGTAGGCCAGAGAGACAAACTTTCTTACGTTCTTATTTCCTTTGTGAAATTGTATCATTATTTGCATTCACATGCCCAATAGTTAAGATCTTTCTTTATTGATAATCTGAAGGTTTCACTC
The DNA here is from genome assembly GCA_963573385.1 of Cacajao melanocephalus. Taxonomy (NCBI): domain Eukaryota; kingdom Metazoa; phylum Chordata; class Mammalia; order Primates; family Pitheciidae; genus Cacajao; species Cacajao melanocephalus. Next base: position 8,565 of record CAUYLG010039685.1, read on the forward strand.
ACCTTAGACTCGCTACAGCCGAAGTACACGTGTTGGTCCTTAACTTTAACTCTCAAGCTCTAAGCAAAAAGTTACCGCTTTGAGGCACCATCACTCATATTCCCTCTGGCTATCTCCCAGGGACATGCATTAAAAAGAAGATATTTGCATCCCACTTATCAGTCTTGATCAGGAAGCACTCACACAGGCATTACTCTGTTTGCATAGAGGTGGGCGATAAGTGAACCCATCCAATCACTAGAGGGTACTTCTCACTGGCCGACAAGTATGATGGACTCACTATGGCAGAAGAGTGAAATGAAAGGGAGACTAAGAAATATAGCCTGGCATTGAATAAACCACAGTTGGCTCCAGCCAGCTTTCCTCCTGACATAGACCACACAACTCTCAAAGTGGAATTAAGAAAACCAGCTTTTATTATTTACTACATAAAACAAAAGATTATTTATTAATTTCTAAAATGTCCTCCAAAGGCATTATTTGATTTTTAGACAGAAGAAGTGGAAACCTTATCCATTCAATATAATAAAGTCTTGGTTACTTTTTGCTTGGGATATTGTTTTAGCTATTTAAAAAGGATAATTCTTTTGCAAAAGAAGAATGGGTTTCTTTAGAGTTCAATAGGTGCTATTTGCCATGGTCACTGGTTTCTTGGCCCAGTAAAGACAGGGCAGAGATCAGGGTACAGTAGAGCCTGCAGGACCTACAGAGGCAGGTAGCATGCCTTCCTTTTATATATGCTTCCATTGTGAACTCTACATATCTATGTGCTCAGATAAGCTTATTTTCTACAGAATTTGCTCACAGACTTACAGAAATAATGAAGGTCTACTTTTTGTGAGGGAAAGCCTCTTTTAGGCAGGCAATATCACACCAGACATAGTTTTAGGGTACTTTTGTGTCTGGTACTTATATATTTCTATTTTTACTAATGACGCAGAAGGAGAAAACTGTGAAAACTCTTGTCAATTTTTTTATATCCATAGCTGAAATGTCATTTCTCAAAGCAGAGTACTAATTAAATAGATCTGATTAGTTGAATAGAAAATTTACTTTTTAACTTTTTTCAGATGCTGAATCAATTTGTGACATTAACATTGTTTTAAAAATGTGAAAAACCTAATGTTCAGGTAACTATTTAGTCTTTCCCAGTACTATGTGCTGATATACATACTTTTCTGTTTATAGAACTTTCACACTTAGGCAGGGCACAGTGGCTCATGCCTGTAATCCCAGCACAGTGGGAGGCTGAGGAGGGAGGATTGCTTGAGGTCAGGAGTTTGATACCAGCCTGGGCAACATAGCAAGATTCTCTCCCTAGAAAATTTTTTTTTAACAAATTAGCAGACATGGTGGTGTGCACCTGTAGTCCCAGCTACTCAGGAGGCTGAAGAGGGAGGATCATGCCACTGCACTCCAGCCTGGGCGAAATAATTAGACCCTGTATCAAAAAAAAAAAAAAAAAAAAAGGAAAGAAAGAAAGAAAAAGAAAAATTGTATGTGTATCACACTAAAAATGAGAATTTTTGGAATTTTATATCAAAAAATAATAAGATGAATCACAGGGACCACTGACAAATTCACAAAGTTGCCTCTGTATATTGAAAGGAAGACCATCGAGTAAAAAGGAAGGTATTGAACCCTCAAGCACCTTCTCCAGTAAACCTCCAAGGGTTTACAAGCATTGTTCCATCTGATGAAATATAACTTGTGAAATTTCAACATAATTGTTCATTTCAAAATCCTGCCCTTTATACATTTTTTTGCTTTCATTTAAAGATGCATATGCAATGTATGTTTATTCTATAAAGCCCAGAGCTACAGACAGGGAAAAGAAAAACACAGCACATCTCTAGATGTTTTTCTTTTGAAATATTTATGTGCACATGCTTATTTTTTCAAAGACAGATTCACATACTGTGCACATGGTCTGTACTCTGTTGTTCTCATGTAATAAACACCTGAAGCCACACATTTTTGAGGTACCTATCCAAGAGGAACAGTCCTTCAAAGCTCCACTCCCTAATCTGGGCTACTGAAGCTTCCTAACAATCTTAAGAACCCCGCCTTGATGACTCAAGCTGTTTTCACTTCCATATTAGTTTCTTCTAAGACAAACCATGTGGTTTCTGCTCAGGTTTGGACTTGCCTTTCTCCTTCTATTTACTTCTGTCCCTTCCTTATACTTCTTTCTCCTCTATATGGGCTAGATTCTAATTTGAAAACATTTCTAAGTTATCTCTTGATATAGAAGGGTAGTTGGATAGTTGCTGATGATTAGTTTTTAGAAATGCAGTATCTCCTCCCTTGTATTTTGACAATAAATAAACAGGGTTCACTCTTAAGTCAAATGTGTGTCCAACAACTAGCAAACCCTGCTCTTGTTACCCTTATTTAAGGAAAATTCAGTTGGGAAGGTGAAACAAAAAACCTTTTAAAGTAAAATGAGATCCTAAACCCAGTCAGTATTAACAAGAAATCTATTTCCATAGAGGCGCTGGTGGGATTTGGGTGGACTCTCATATTACCACCCACATAGAATAGACATATCAATTTGCTTACCAAATAGCCCAGCCTGCCTATTTTCATAAACAGATGAAACTAGAAAGAGATTAAGGCACGGAGGAGGAAAAAAAAAAAAAAAACCCTGGCAGAAATCAATATAGTATTTCTTATAAGGAAGCTAGCAGCCACTAGGTAACCTCTTACATACATAAAAGGTGTATGTTGAATTAATATGACTTGTAATCACTATAGTTATTTAGGATTTATAAGGAAACAATGTCATGAGAGTAAGAAGTTCAGGCTGACAGTTCTATTTGGCACACTTGATTTTGAGCCTACGGTGTGTCCAATATTGAGTGACTGGTTCCAGAAATAAAGATCAGCTGTCCGTGGCCCTGAGTGATGATGTACAAGCTTGAGAGATATGCTGCATAACTAATTAATATGCAAGATTGCTATGGGGTGGCAGACTTGGGAGGCAGGGGGAGGTTACAGAACTGTCATTTATAAGCTGTATTACCCTGGCCAAGCCCCTTCCCTGCACTAACCTTCAGTTTTCTGATCTGTAAAATGAGATAGGGAACAACTCTCTTACTTTACGGGACTTAAATGAGAAAACTTATGTGAAAGTACTTGACACACCGTGGGTACCAACTACGCTTTAAAAAAGAAGAGATGGGGAGAAAATACAAGTGCTACAGTAGAGTCTATTCACTGTGCTATGAAAGGGCCAAGGAAGGAAAAGTTGTTTTTTTCTTAAGGTAACCAAATAAGGTATTTTAGAAGGGAGCACATTGAAATTAGACTTTGAAGGATGAGAGTGATTTTACTAATAATGATCCTAGCCAATGTTTAAGGAGGGCTCTATGGGGTAGGTCATGACACCTCTACCTTATGTGGTAGGCCAGAACAGCCCCATCCTATGGGATATTTTGTGATACTCCCAGCCCATGGGGAAGGTTGTGACACAGTCACCCTATAGAGTAAGTTGTAACATCATTTCCTGCTAATAGATTATGGAGCTGCAATAGATAAATAAATTGCCCAGGCCACACTACTAGTGGGTGGAGCTGGATTTGAATCCTGTCAGTCTAACTCCACAGCCCATATTCGTGACCATGATATTAATGCTAGAGAAGGACATGCCTGCTGTGTGACCCTCCTAAACCAGACAATGCTCTAACTTAAATACGGGAAGGCAGTCAAAGGATGTTAAATCTGATAGGAACCCTAGAAGCCATTTAACAGATGTAACACTGAGCCCAGCAGGCTAGGTGTCTTAGCCAGTACTGTTAACCAGTGACCTAAGAGGCATGGTCCTGGGAGCCAGCTTCATGTGTCCTGTACGCTATCCAGTCCATGATGGCAGTAAACAGAGTAGGAGATATCTATGTGTTCAGCCAAACATACTACAGCTTTGTTAAAGGACATAGTTTAGTGAGACTACCCATAAATTTGAGTCTTAACAGACATGTGCAAGAGACATTTTACTGAAAATATCAGAAAGATATTGTTACCTATAATCTTTCAATAGGAATCTCCTGCTGAAAGGCAGTGTTAAATAGTAAACTTTGAACCCACATTTTCAAAATAGGTAAGAACATAGAACCTCAAAAGTTGGAATAAATTCTCAGTGGTACAGAAGAGGAGCAGTAGACAAGATACAAAGGGAGACAGGGATATCTAGTTAAATGGCCATTGGATAGTTCCTCAACCAGGTAGTGTATTCCCTGACTGGCTCAGGGTGGTGCCTTTAAAGATTTATCCTTTAGAATTGAGAGATAAGGATAGCAATTCCTTACTCCTTGACTTGGTTTAGTTATCCTCTCTTACTTTACATGCCATATAGGTGAGGATTTCGGTAGGTGTCAAGATATTAAAATAATACATGTGGTGGAAGGGCAGTAGAGCAGGAAGGGTGGGAAAGAAATGAAAGATGCTCCAAGTGGGGCGGGATCTGGAAGGGAAAATGAAGGGCCCTGTGTCAAACTTGATCTTCAAATACTTGCCAAATGCCAGGCCTGCTTATCTTCCTGCTGAATAACTGAACACACTGTGATGGTCAGTTTAAACAAGAACAAAAAGTTTGAGAATCAAGTAAAGTAGTTCAAAAAAGTCTTATGACGCTGGCCAAAGACAAATCCTGGCTTCACACAACCTGACAGATCCTTATTTCGTATGATATTATGTAGGAGAGGGAAAATTAAAGTTGATTTTGGCATGATATAGATAGAAGTCTTTTTACATTGACATTCTAATTCTCAGCATTTTGGAGCATCATACCTTAATTGCTCCAAAATGAATGTATAAAAACCAGACACTTTGGGAAGATCACTTTCTCACAAAGTCCTGTTGGAGCTAAGTTTTGCTTTAGGTGTGAGATTAATCTTCAGTGCCCCATAGAGCTCTTCTAAGTCTTTTCTTCTTTTCAGTAACCTCTTTCTTTCTGCTCCCTCTCTTCTGCCTGGAGCACTTTCTCTGGGCATCTTTCTTAGGAGAAAAGCAAAAAGTAATAAATCCATGAGCTAGCATCTCCTGCTGAATTAAACATGTAACACTGCTTATGTGATGCATGTTGGTGTGAGTGAAAGCACCAAGTTGTGTTTGAATCCCTGCTCTGTCTCTGTGCAACCTGTCGTGTTACTTAATCCAGCTAAACCTCAGCTTCCCCATCTGTAAAGGGAGTAAAACAATAACCACTTCAAAGGGTTATGAGTAGTCAAGAGAAAATGGCAGCCTAATGCCCATCACCCTAGTAGATGTTTTAAAAATTTATGTCCCTTCTCATCACTCCATAGGCAAAGTTTTTTAAAAAGACCATAGCAAAATTAAAGAACTAAAGACAATAAAATGATAATGATCCTTAATGATAAAATTTTACTTCCCATCCCTCTGTTCCCAGCTCCTGAGGATAGGAGATAATGGGAGGCAGGAAGACCTCCTCATGTATTGTCATGTCAACAAGCACCAGTCCCTAGCAGGTTTGTCACAGACTTTCCATCCTGAGACGAGTTACCATAAAATGAAGTGGAACCAGCCCCTTAGTGACTGTGTATTTGTGCCACCATATTTCCTACAAATAAATACTTGCATGTGACTCAAAATGTGGTCCGTGCACTTGCATCACCCAGGTCCTCATTAGAAATGCAGACTCTTGGTTCCCACCTGAGACCTCATGCAGCCAAATCTTCATTTTAGCAAGATTCCCAGGCGATCCATGTGCACAGGAAAGCTTGAGAAGCACTTACATCCATCACAAAGTTGTACTACTTTTCAAATCCAATAAAATCATTGTGGCCCACAGAATCTCTCAAAATTATATGTACGTGAGTACAACTGTATGGTTCGCCTCCCTCCCATCTGTCTATCTCCATCTAAAATACACTAAGCACTTGATTTAGGGAGACTTCAGGAACCTAAGAGCAAATATTTGTAGCTAAAGTAACACCATAAAAACACAGTTAAAGAAGGTATAAGGAACATTTCTGTGTCTCTTTGGAAGCAGTTATGAGGCCAGTATGAAAGGCTGTGGAAAGGCAATACCTAAAGAAGAGGATGGAGAAAATTAGCAGAGAATACAGCACAAAGCTAGATAGACCTGGTGGTGATATACACAGAAACTGATAGCTTCTGTAACTGAGATTTTGAGCAAGGAGTGAATTTACAGTGAAATTACAGCAGTTTCACCTGTTGGCCTCTAAATTACCTTGTCCCATCTAAAGTCCCAGCGGAAGCCCTAGCAATTCCATATTCAAAAGGTTGCACTATTTTTCTTAAAGTGAGCTCCCCAAAGTTTGTAAGCTTCAGGCCCCACAACACCAGGAACCAAACTTATTTTCCCATAGAATATGACACTGAGTAGCCACCTGCCACTTAAACGCACCATCTCGGCTTGTTCCGTGCTTGCCTGGGTCCGCCGCGGTGGTTGGTCTGCTCTTGCAGGAACAAAGCCCCAGCTGTCCTGTTTCCAGCAGAAGCAAATTATTTCACATTTTCCTGGCTGCTGGGTCAGAAATGGCTACATTATTCAGTGCCCCCAACACATTTATTGTCCTACAGAGCCTTACACAATCCCACAGGAAACCACGCTCAACACTTAGCCAACACTTGTTGATCTGATTGAACGCAACAAAAACGGAGACAAAAGCATATTTCATAAAGGTTCCAATTTTGATAACTATAGCTCCCACCTTTCCCAGGCAGCTCTCGGGTACATGTGATAACCCCTTCCTTTGTTTGTAGAGCGCTATGCTGGAAAGGACAAGAAAATATCTCGGCAAGACCCGACTGCTGACGCTGACTTCTCTCACATGAGCCAGGAAACCATTAGGTAATGCCAAAGCACACAGAGAAAAAGCAATGAAATTTAAACACTTGGACAAAGGAAGACCAGAGAATATGTAAGAACAGTTCATATGATGGGAAGACAGTTTATTTATATAGTTTAAATTATTAAGAAATCCAGAAATGGAAAAGAGATTGTTTTTGCTAAGGTATGGTACACCCAGATCACAATGAAAAAGTGTGTCACTTGACATCATTATGACAGCTTCACAACTTTTGGCTTCCCCATTCCACCATTTTTCTCTGGTGTATACCGGCTGGCCATTTGTAATAAATCTAAGGACATATTTTATGTCCTGCCTTGGATAGCCAAGAAAAGGAATCATCCTTTTGGCATGCATTGACACACTGTGCTTACTTCTAAATTGTTGATTACTGCAACTTATTTGTAAGTATCTATGATGTGAAGAAGTCTTGGATTGGCAGAGGAGAGTGAAGCTACTGACTTTCAAAGAGTTTTTCTTTTGAGTGTACATGGAATTAGCATTATTTCTATTCATTCGTTCAGTCAAGTCTTATTTGAGAACCTGCCATGTGCTGAGCATTCTGTTAGGGGCTGGAGACACAAGAGCCTACAGAAGAGAGGCAGCCCACATCTTCATGGGGCTTATGTATAGACGGGGGAGAACCACAAGTAATGGTTTAATTACAGTAGAGTATGGGAAAAATAACTTGGGAGAAATATTTTTTAATATTTCAATTTGGAAACTGGAATTTGGGGAAGGGCAAGCAGTCCTTCAGAAGAATTCAAAAGAGTGCAACTTACATTCTGGGAGCAAATTAAAATCACTAATGGGTTCCAAATAGCTCTCCATTCTTTAGGAATATAGTAGGAAGTCATTCAAAAAATTAAGGGTGAAGCAGGGCAACAGTAGCATAACAACCTAGCCAAATAAATTAATTCTACACTCTGCTAATTAATTTCCTTTTGCGCATGACGATTTGTATTTACTCCACAACTTACATATGGTAATATGGCAAAAGTTAGATTCTAGAATAAAAAGTAAACTTAGGGTAAGGGAAGGAGGAGTTGGTGATGGGTTTTGGCTGTGTCTTCACCCAAATCTCATGTTGAATCGGAGTTCCCATAATCTGGACATGCTGTGGGAGGGACCTAGTGAGAGGTAATTGAATCATGGTGGTGGGTTTTTACTGTCCTGTTCTTATGATAGTGAATAAGTCTCACCAGATCTGATAGTTTTATAAAGGGCAGTTCCCCTGCACACACACTCTTGCTTGCCACCATGTAAGATGTGCCTTTGCTCCTATTTCACTGTCCACTATGATTGTGAGGCCTTCCCAGTCATACGGAATTGTGAGTCCATTAAACCTCTTTTTCTTCATAAATTACCCAGTCTCGAGTATTTCTTCATAGAAGCATGAAAATGGACTAATACAGTTAGTATAAATGTGGAAACACCTGGGCACAATCTCTTGGGATTTCCATCCCTTCTTCGGGTATAGAACACTCAAGGGCAGCTGGGAGGAGTGGTTTCCTCTAAGTCAAAATGTCACAGATTTATTTACTTATTCTATTCATTCACTTCCTCTGCTACTTCTCTTGACTCTTTCTTTGGCTCTGTATTTTCCATGACTTTAGTTACATCCTAATTTTTGGCAACCTGCTATTTTGATAATATGACTTAATTTACTCAAATTATACTCTGCATTGTCACCTTTACTCAGAATTTTAGGAATTTTCTCCAAAGCTTGTTCACGCAAGCCTTTAGCAAACAACAACTAAAGGGTCATGGCATGGGACAACTTGACTTCATGATGTGAACAAACTTGTTTACTTGTGCTTACATTTTTAAAATAAAAAAGAACCTGGTAGAATCCATTGTCAGAGAGAGAGAGAGAGAGTGAGAGAGAGAGAGACAGGAAGAAAGAAAACCAGATAATCAGAGTCCTTCTGTCTTGTGGCGGACCTGTATTTTTCTCTCACTTTAAAAAATTCACTTGACTCATGGCTTAAACACCATCTATATGCTTAGGACAGCCAGGACCTCTCTCCTGAATTCCAGACTCATATTTGACTGTCAACTTGTCAGTCTGTACTTGGGATATCTGACATATATGTCAAACTTGTCCAAAGCTGACCTCCTGATTCATCCCCCAAACTAGTTTCTCCTACAGTCTTCCTCTTATCAGTTAATAGTAACTCTCCTCTTCCAGTTGCTCAGGCTAAAGAATATGGAGTCATCCTTAATTTTTACCCTTCCCTTGTACCAAACGTTCAATCCTTCATGAAATAAGGTTAGCGCTATCCTCAAATGTACCCCATTGGGCCACTTTTCAATACCTCTACTGCCACCTACTGGTCTGAGTTGCCACCACCCCCAGGGGGAATATTGTACTACTATCCTGATTGTTCATCCGCTCTTGCCCCTGCAGTCTATTCTCCACTGAGTGGCCAGAGTGATTCTTTTAAATATAAGTCACATCTTAGCACTTCTCCAGTCTGAACTCTTCGCTTGTCCCCCCTGTTCTGATCCCTTAGGACTGTCTCTAACATCATCCCATGATTATTCTACTTCATCTTACTGCTCCTAAAACTGGTGGCCTCTTTTCTACTTCTCCAATATTCTGAGCAACATCTAGTCCAGGGCCATTGCATTGGCAGTATCCTCTGCTTGGCAAACTTTCCCAGATATCTGACTGGCTCATGTCCTCATTTCCAGGTTCTGCTTCAAATGGCATCTTCCTAATAGCCCTATGCGGACCACTCTGTTTAATATTACAGTCTCACCCTTCACCCAGCACTCCAGTCTCCCTTTCTCTGCTCTATTTTTTCTTTATTCTACAGGACTCATCACCTTATAGCATAATATATAATTTACTTATTTATAACCTTTATGATTTGTCTCTTCTCACTAAAGAGTAAGACCATAAGGTCTCCAACCACTTATCTCTGCAGCTTGAACTTTGCTCATGGATATCTCTTCTTTGGGGGCATCACTCCATTACCTCTTGCACATATTCCTTCTGGTGCTAAAATAATCTGCTTGTAAGTTGGAATCTGAAGTGAATTATTCACATTTACTAGAATTGAAGGTTAACATATCACCTCTCCTAAGGGTGCTTGCATATCAAACCTCAGGTTCAGTGCTGGAACAAACTGCCCTGTTTTTTATGCAAGGAAATGGGTAAGTAGGAGGTGGAGATAGGCATGAAAACGTTTGTCATTTCCTTTTGTTTTCACCATGAAAGCTTTACGTAGACTGTTGGCATTTTTTTGATCTTACTCCTATTTTTCTAGTGGGAGGTAAGGATTTGTGGTCTACATGGAGTTGGTGAACTGTGAGCCCTATGAGTTTTTGTGAATAAAATTTACTGAAACACAGCCACCATTCCTGCCCCAAGGCCTTGGCATTTATGGTATCCTCTATTTGGCAAACTGTCAAGTGTTGTCTATGTCTGCTTTCAGTCTACAATGGCAGAGGTGAGTAGTTGTGATAGAGATTGTATGCTCACAAAGTCTCAAATACTTACTATCTGGCCTTCACAGAAATAAATCACCAATTCGTACTCTGGAAGCATCCTGCCAACTTTGGAAGTGATCTTGCAGCTTGGCATTTAGTTTAACAGCTCAATTCAACAGAGAGTCACTGCATTTACTGTGTACGAGGTGCTACAGTTGGAAGCAGAGAAAGTAGACAAAGGGATATAACATTTTGGAATCTTTCTAGTCCTGATTCCCACTGTGACTCAAATTATTTTTTTTTCTAAGATTGTATCATGAAACATTTCAAAATATAAAAAAGTAAAAAAAAGTCAAAGCACCAATACCCCAACATCTGGATTCTACAATGAACATTTTGCTGTATTTGCTTTGTCATATATCCATCAGTTTATCCATCTCTCTATTCGTCTATTAATCCACATTGTTGTCATTCCTATTGTTATTGCTGCTGTTGTTATTTTTTGGTGCATTCAAAGTAAGTTGCAGATATCAGTACACTTAATCCATAAACATTTCAATGTACCTAACATGAACTAGAGGTTGTTATTCAAATTAGTTTTTAGTTTTTACTCCAATACTGTGATCGCGAAAGCAGCCTTCATTCAGCCAGAAGACAGAACTTTACAAAAGTTGAAAACTGAGAAAGGTTATCAGGGTAATTGAGGTAAGTATCAGGGAACTCATTCACCTAAATTTCTCCAGTTTCCTGGTCCAGAGATGAATTGGCCTTTCAGGCCTGAGAGTATTTTGCTTGTGATGGATTCTAAGAAAGTTCTGTGGCTCAAAAGAAAGGGTCATAAGCTCTTTTTTTTTTTTTTCTGAGACACTGCCAAAAACCCAAGGGAAATACAGAGAAAAACACAATTATGAGTTTCATGCAACAACTGATCACATGTAGCTTCTGGGTCAGAGGTCTGGTTGATGGAACAGACTGGGTCTGTGCAGAATGCTCTCATGAGGGTGGATATGGGTGTCACGTGTACTCATCTTTTCTGCATATATTTGGATGTCTTCAACCACCCAGTACATTTACGTTCTTCATAAACTAGCATTTACAAAATAATCAGTCCTTGACTTGAAGCCAGTTGGTTTCCTGGGTTCAATGAGTCTGAGTCTTCAATATGGAATATTTCAGAGATATTTGTCATCTAATGAATAGCAGCTACTCTGCCCTGAAAGGCAAATTAATAAAATCTGCAAGAAGGAACTTTTGAGTTGATGGCTTGAAGAAGAAAGAAACAAAAATGATGAAGTGTTTAAGATATCCATGTACTTCTATAATATGTATCCTTGAAAAGAAATTCAATAAATTTTACAGAAGAGGAAAATGATATTCTTGAATAAAAAAGAAAAGAGTCAAAGTACATCAATAATGTGGTTGTCTTTCAAGATTATAATGGTGATGGGGGGCTAGGGGAGGAATAGCGGGGGATGGGGGGATTGGGGAGGGATAGCATTAGGAGAAACACCTAATGTAGATAATGGGACGATGGATGCAGCAAACCACCACCATGGCATGTGTATACCTATGTAACAAACCTGCATGATCTGCACATGTACCCCAGAACTTAAAGTATAATAAATAAATTTTTAAAAAATATTTTAATGGTGTTATTTGGAACCATTTAGGGAAGGCTTTGTTCATTGCCATATCAGCATGAATTTTCTTTATACTTCCCAAGATTCCAAAGGCAATCAACAGTCTGTCTACACACTCATATATTTAGCCGCCTGCTCCACATCTTGATCTGGATGTCGATGACGGTGTGAAAAGTGCTCAAAGCTTGATATACAGGGTCACATTTCTCATCTCAAAACTGGGCCCTCTTACAGTAAAACATTATATGCCCTTTGTTCATTTGTAAGAGTTTTTTCCTCTCTCACCTTTGTTTCTCCTCAATTTAAGTCTTCTACCTTTTCAGACTTGTTCTTTTTTTTTTTTTCTGCAGGGGCCTGTAAATGGAATTCCCTGCATTGCTATAACCATGCACACCCTTGGACTTAACTTTTACCTGTAACCAGCTTCTGAAAGACAAGGACGGGGACCCTTCACTCCTAGTACACCTTTTACAGCTGCAGAGGTGGAGGAGACAGTTGCAGAAGAGTTACAGTGATGATTAAAATAATACTTATTATTCCATGGCACTTTTATATGTTCATGTGTATTATCTCAGCTAGCCTTGGATCACCTAAGTAAGGTGACGAGGGTGGGTTTAAGCCCCACTGGTATTTTAAAAGCTCAGAGAAAAGTGTTTGTTCCTCTACTAACCTGTTCTTTCAGAGTAGGGTCTGCATACTAGGCCTGCAGCCAAAATGAGTAGGTAGCCTACTACCTATTTTTGTATAGCCAGAGGGCTAAGAATGGTTTTTACTTTTTTTTTTTTTGAGACGGAGTCTTGCTCTGTTGCAAGGCTGGAGTGCAGTTGCACGATCTCGGCTCATTACAACCTCTGCCTCCAGGGTTCAAACGATTCTCCTGCCTCAGCTTCCCGAGTGGCTGGGACTACGGGCACGCGCCACCACACCCAGCTAATTTTTGTATTTTTAGTAGAGACGGGGTTTCACCATCTTGGCCAGGATGGTCTCGATCTCTTGACCTCGTGATCCGCCTGCCTCAGCCTCCCAAAGTGCTGGGATTACAGGCATGAGCCACTGTGCTTGGACGTTTTTTACATTTTAAGTGGTTTCACGTTTTAAGATCAAAAGAAGGATAATATTTCATGATAAGTAATTATATGAACTCAAAATTGTATGCATTTTATGAATTCAAATTTCAGTATTCATAATTAAAGTTTTATTGAACTACAGCCACATTCATTTATTTACATGTTATCGATGGCTGCTTTCTTGCTACAAAGGCAAACTGGAGAATGTATATGGCCTGCAAAGTCAAAGTATTTACTATCTGGTCCTTTGCAAAATTTGCCAACCTTATTTTAGAGATACCACTGTCTTTCCTTTCTCAAAACCAGGCATTGAGCCTTCTGGTGTTTAGAGAACAGAAACTGCAGCTATGGCTATACCACTAGTTAGTAATCTTAGTAATGAACTAGATCCCCTCACTGGCTTGTACCAGCTCCTCATTCTCCTGGGAAAACTCTCCAACGCCGGTCCACTGTGTTCCAACAACATACAAGCTCTTAAACAATTGCCTCCCTACTAGAATCTGCCTTCTCTTCAGGCAGGAATAAAGATGTATGGCTGCCCACCCCTACCCCCGCACTCCTTTCCAAAGACAAACAGCAGGCAACTTATCTACAGAACAAACAGTTGTGTAGTGCTTAGAACGTGACAGACTAATTTAATTCTCATTGCAACCCTATGAAGCTGGCACTATTATCATCACCATCCTCATTTTACACAGAGGAACCAGAGGCACAGAGAGGCTGAGCCACTTGTTCCATGTCATGCCAACTGGTGCCTCCCAGCGGTGGAGGCAGCACTGGAATCCGTGCCGTCAAGCTCCGCGGACTGAGTGACAAGGACACTCCAGTTAAAAACAGGTTTCCCACAAGGCCGATCGAAGCACGGATCAGAGCACCTGCCCGGGCCATACATCCCTCCTGGAGCACAGCAAGTGCCCCCTAAATTACTCGAGTGACCATCTCTTCCCGGCAGGAGAGGCAGGGAAGCCAAAGGGCAGCCGAGCTGGCCTGGGAGAGGCGTAGGGCGGAGCGAGAGTGTAGTGACACCCCCTAGGGCGGAGCCCCAGCCCAGGGCCTCCGACACCCAGAGACTACCGCCTCCAGCCTCCTCTAGGCCGCCGGCCCCGAAGCGCTGAGGGCCCCCGAGACCCAGAGACTCCCGCCTCCAGCCTCCTCTAGGCCGCCGGCTGCGAAGCGCTGAGTCACGGTGAGGCGACTGGACCTACATTCTCTTAACCTGCCCTCCCTGCTGTCGCTCCCCGAGACTCTCGGCGTCCCAGCCGCTGCTAAGGCTCCAGGTGCCGCTACCGCTGCGTGAGTACCTGGGGCTTCCGCAGGGGTCCACTAGGTGGGGGAATGCTGGCAATCAGTTTGCAAAATCCTGCCTTCCGCAACCCTCTTTAGACTCCTAGGGGAAATACCAAGAGATACTTAAATTGTACTACGAAATTTGATGAAAGTGGTGGACGGCTTTTCTTTCTGCAAAGCACTGAGATCTAAGTACCTCATCAGTTGTTTACATGTATACAGTTTAACTGTAGGAGTCTGGAAGGACCCAGACATAATCTGGATGGGGATAAACATACTTTCTGGTTGCTTTGATGTAGGTAATGACCGGCCTGTACTGCTTTGAGTATTAAGCTCTGCGCCCTACATTTCCATCATCCAATAAATGTTTATTGATTACTATTCAGGGAGGATACACTTTAGGGTAGGCCTTGACTAAGCGGAGGGTATTGTGGAGCAGAGCCTTTCTGAGTAACAGCAGCTAACATTCTCGTAGCACTAACTGCACCCCTTTGAGGTAAGCAGTCTTATCATTCCATTTTACAGATAAGAGAACTGAGCCACAGAGAACCTCAGGTCACACAGCTGATATGTGGTGAAGCTGAGATGCAAACCTAGGCTGTCTTGTTCCAGAGTCTGCTTTTTGCCAAACCACCTCTCTTGGTTTCAGTAGGAATCTTTGAAGGAATTGAGTATATTTCACCTGAAGAAAAGATTTAAGGGATTGGGGGTACTGTTTGCAAACACTTGAAGAGGAAAAGGGATTGATCATATTCCTTCTAGGGTAGTCCATTAGTTAGAACTTAGACCTCCCAAAGAGGAAAACACTTTCAAATAATAAACTCTGGCTATAGCTAAGTCCTGAAATATGGGATACATTGCCAAGAGCAGCTGGCTCATCACTTGCCTATGCTCTAGAAGACTTCACGAGTAAGCAGAAAGATTTCTTGCCCAAAATGTTGGCCCTGAATTTTCAGGAATAGATGGGTCTTTGAATTCAATGACCCTCAAAGATCCGTTTTAATGCAAAGATCTTCAGCATGTTCTGGTAAGAGTCAGGGACCTCTCGGTTTTTCTCCGTGTTCCCTAAGGCACCACACAAACCTCCCATCTGTCAGCCTTGTTGGTAGCAACTACCTCATGGGTGCTACCAGTGAGGCTGACAGATGAGTTGCACTGGGTAAGGGGTGGGGAGATAGACATAATTCAGTGAAGTAAAAAAGATAAAGTGTTCATTGGAGGTTTTTAGTTAAGTGCCCAACAGAGCTGCTGAAGTCATACTTAACAATGGAGATAAGTTCTGAGAAATGCATCGTTAGGTGATTTTGTCATCGTGCCAACATCTTAGAGTTCACTTACACAAACCTAGATGGTATAACCTAGGTGTGTAGTAGGTTATATGATATAGCCTATTGCTCCTAGGCTACAAACCCATACAACATGTTCCTTTACTGAATACTGAGGCACTTGCAACACAATGGTGAGTATTTGTGTATCTAAACATATCTAAACATAGAAAAGATACAGTAAAAATTTGCCATTATAGTCTTATGGGACTACTGTAATACATACGGTCCATATACTGTTGACTGTGTAATGTTGAGTTAAATGGCATTATGCAGCAGGCACATGACTGTATTGCTAACCTTTGCACAAGATGACTATAGGATTACATGAGATAATTGTAAATAATCAGTGGGGTACTGGGCACCTAGTAGGTATGCATAGGTGTTCACTCATCATAGTTGTTTTAAATAACCTAACCCAGGCCCTGCACATAGTAAGACATCAACAGATTGTAGCTGCTACTATTTTGTGCATCTAATCTTAATAGCATTTATTTTGTAGTCCTGGGATATTCCCTCCTTTATGACTTCTTTTTTTGTTGTCCTTCCTTGTTAGCCCTCCATCCTCTGCAGCTCAGCATCAGAACACTCTCTTCTTAGACTCTGATATGGGTTCTTCCAAGAAAGTTACTCTCTCAGTGCTCAGCCGGGAGCAGTCGGAAGGGGTTGGAGCGAGGGTCCGCAGAAGCATTGGCCGACCGGAGGTATGCTAGTTGGGTGGCTACTCTTTGTTTTCTTTGCAGAAGGGACTGGTGGGATGTTGATGGTGATTCGGTAAGAGGGGGCCAAGGCAATCAAGAATGTCACTGTGGGGTGCATAAGTGCAAACTTCAAAGTTTGGAGTCGGGGGCCCCATGTGAACCAGCCCCAGGCCAAAGGGGGTTTCTGTAACGTGAATACAGAGGTGAGGGGTAGAAGGTGAAGATGAGCTTCAGGAAGTGTCTCTGCGTCTCCCTGCACACCGGCGTGCCACCCTGGGCTGACCTGCTATCTGCTTCAGTATGCATATCGCCAAACATGCCCACCCCACAGCGTCTAAGTTTATTTGCCCACACTTTAAAGCACCAGGGAGTAACTGTTTTTTAATTCCAAATTCCCAGGAGAGAGAATCTGATTGGTTCAGCATAGGTCAGGTCTTCACTCCTGGCCAATCTGCCATTACCAAGGATTTGGATTCATAGAGAGACTGCTGGGACCCAACTCTGTAGACCTCTGGTGAGGGACAGGTGTAGATGGGTCTAGCTCTCAGAGAAAGTGATTATAGATTAGTAGATGTCTTTCAACTTTAGAGAATGTTTTCATTTGAATATGGGAAATTTGGGATTTGTGGGGGAAATAAGTCTTATATGCACAGAAAGGTATCAGATAGTGGTCATAGCCCAGGGAATACAGCCCCTAGCACCATATCAGATCCCCAAAACATTTTCTAATAGAAGAAATACATTACAGAGATGGATTCCATTTTGAAAAGTGGGGCTGGTTTTTCCCTCTTCTTAAACTCTACTCTGATAATTTTCATACTACTTTGTTGCTCAGCCTAAGGTTTAAAAGGGTTACTTTCTCAACTTTTTAATCTTTGAAAGATATTTATAGGGTTTTTTAAAACTCCTGGCCTTCCTCAGTGAGTGCTGACCTACATTGTTGATGGGCTCAATTTTTAAAAAATTATTTATGTTTTAAAATTTTGTGTCCTTTGACCAACATCTCTCCTTCCACATCCTCCCAACCCCTAGCCGGGGTAACTACCATTCTACTCTCTGCTTCTGTGAGTCTGATTTTTTTAGATTTCGCATATGAGTGAGATCATGCAGTAATTGTCTTTCTGTGCCTGGCTTATTTCACCTAGCATAATGTTGATTGGCTATTGAGGCAGAGGAAAAACTGTCAACACAACTCTCCATCAGCCCCATCAGGCCATTTCTCTTTCCAATTAGCTTCCTGTTTACACCTGAATGTCTTTTGAGGTCAATCAAACAGTGTTTTCTGAAGGATACCTGTAAACAAGATTATTCTAATGGCTAAATGCACAGGGAGTATTGGGAAGATGCAGATGGAGATGGTATCATATTCTACTAGGCTACATCACCAACAGAACAATTGGAAAGAGTGTTGGGGCACCAAACACACCTGTTAGTAAGCCATTATTGTATATTGAGGGTAGCTAACACTTTAATTAGCCCATCTGTCAGGAACACATCTGCTGAGAATTTCTTTATTGTTGTTTTCCTGTAAATCCCTTTGGCAGTTTGATGAAACCTATCAATTTCTTCTAAAAGCAACATTTTAAAATATATAACATAAAATACATAGGATTACTAAAATAAAATATATAGGATTACCAAGGAAAAGTTTTTTACTGAAACATGGTTAAGAACAGTTTTAAAAACACTTTCATAATCTGGTAATTTTACATTAAATAACACAATTTGGAGGCAGTTGTAGTAACTCCTGAATTTCAAAGCTGTGAGGAACATGAACAATATTTCAATATTATCTACTCACAACTGAATGTGATATGAAAATAACTTTGATTTCAATTGGTGACAAAGTCACAGGTGCTGGTAATTTACTGTGGTACACTGACTACATTCAGAATTGAAGAAGAAGTTAAATTTCAGTCTGGAGATGGCAGTGATAGTTGCACAATGTAAATATATTTAATGCAACAAAACTGTTCTCGTGAAATGGTTAAAATGCTAAATTTTATGTTGTGTATATTTTACCACAATAAAAAAAAACAGAAAAAAATTAGTAGAGGTTAGTGACAATAAAGATGTAATATTTTTAGCAGTCTAAGTTTACAACCCCTCTGAGTTCTATCAGTGGTGCCAGGTAAGAGTCCATGGCTGATAACTTAGCTTTAAAGATCCCCATATTTTAGTGATTCAGGTATCCTGTATCCCAGGTATGACTTTACCCTAAGGAAAAATAAACGGATAGGAATCATTCCTAATCCAATCAACCTGGTTTAATTACTATTGAGACAAAGGGTCTTTTCTTTTGTTTCCATATAATTGTATATTTTTCATCGTGGGATTATACAGAATAATTTTGTGTCCCAATGTTTTTTTCATTTAACAATGGTAGCCTAAGGACGTCCTAGGTTATTATAAATTTTTCATAAACATCATTTTAATAGTTATGCCATATCCCATGTGTAAGCATAGCATTATTCTCTTACTCATAAATCTATTTTTGACCATTTAAATTGTTGCCATATTTTTGTGCACTCTACATACAGACTTCCAATTTGCCAGAAAGGTAGACTCCCTAACCCTCTTATAAGCACAGAATGAAAGCATCTGAGAATGAATGGCAACCATTTACCCTCTGGCACAGAAAAGAAGAAGAGGAGAAGGGCAAGAGGATACACATCTGCTGTCCATCCTCCTCTTATAAGAGATGGAGTGGGGCAGGCTCACACTCTTCATTACAGTTATACATGGGCCAGGCTAGCCAGACTGGAATTTGAATGGCTGAGTAGCATAGTGTTAGGGAGTGGTTCCTCTGAGCTCCCAGCAGGAGGGAAATCCACTACTCATCTGCACTTGCCTCTATGACCACTCCTGCTTCTACCAGGCACTACTTGGTGGAATGTGATTCTCCATGGGTCACTCTTATTTTTATTTTGTTAATGAAGAATTTCAGTCATCATAGAAAAGTAGAGAAATAGTATGATGAATCTCCATGTTTCTTGATTCCACAATGATCAACTCATGAGAATCTTATTTCATTTATATTATCATCCATTTCTCCCCTCAAAGTATTTTGAGGAGAATTCCAGCTGTTATTTTATTTCATTTATAAATATTTCAGTTTGTATCTCTAAAAGATAACTTGAAAAAAAATGCTATAATCCCATTATCACCCCTACAAAAAAATTTAAAAACCCTTAATATCATCAAATAGCCTTGACTAATCTTGATCTTCACTGATTTAGCCTCTGTAGATGGCGCTTTCCATTATCAAGGTTTCTAATACTGAGTCAAGGAAGAGGGTCATAGAGTCACAGCTCGAATCCATTCGAGGCTGTATCTAGACCTTAGTCTAGGATATGGGCTGCAGTTTTCTTCTGCCTTCTCATTGTTATCCCCAGGTTCCAGTCTAGAGGCCGAGTAAACCCAGAAGGTAGTCTGAGCTGTTGGAGTCTATTTTGAAGGGCCTGTTCCTTCAGCTGCTGCCATATTGTCTTGATGTAGGCTGACCTAGAATCACCTGACTGCTACCACGGGCATTATTGCCCTTATATCAGTTAGGGTTAGATTTAACTGTGTGTAACAGAAAGCATACTCCAAAACCAATGATGTAGATAAGTAAGGGTTTGTTTCTCTTTTGTAAAGTCCCAAAATAGGCACCCCAGGGTGGCCTTCCACACTTATCAGGGACCTGTGTTCATTCTATTTTAGGTCATAATTCTTAGTAAATTCTTGGTGCATCGCCTTATAGTCCAAGGCAGCTGTTAGGGGAATGGCAACCATTTACCCTCTGGCACAGAAAAGAGGAAGAAGGGAAGGGCAAAAGGGTACATATCTGCTGTCCATCCTCCTCTTATAAGGAATTTTTCTAAAAGTTCCATCCTGCAACTTCTACATTGTAGTTAGATTCAATCATATGACAACAACTAGCTACAGGAGAGGCCACAGACCTAACACAAGTACCACTTAGTATATTGTGGAGTACCTTCTATGTACACAAAATTATTGTAAGTTCAGTGGAGCATCATAAAAAGGCATAGCATTGGCCCCATCCCCAAGGAACTATCATTCTTCCAGTGCTTCTTGATGCAAATAAAATGCCAGGCTTTATTATGGGAGTACCACAGGCCTGAGGGGTGGTGGCCACAAGTTTTGATTGGTCTTTTTTTTTTTTCTTTTGAGACAGAGTCTCACTCTGTCTCCCTTGGCTCACTGCAACCTCTGCCTCCTTGGTTCAAGCAATTCTTGTGCCTCAGCCACCGCGCCTGGCTAATTTTTGTATTTTTAGTAGAGATGGGGGTTTTGCCATGTTGGCCAGGCTGGTCTCAAGCTCACGGCTTTAAGCGATCCACCTACCTTGGCCTCCCAAAGTGCTAGGATTATAGGCATGAGCCACTGCTCCCAGCCTGATTGGCCTTAAGAGATTAAAAGTAGTTTGTAAGCTGCTACTTGAATTCAGCAGCTAAAGAATTTAGAACTATTTGAACGAAAAGAAATTCTCATGTGGTTTAAAAGCATTAAAAGATTGTCAATTTGATACGTAGAGAGAGAAAGATGTGAATGAATTGGGGAATTAGCAAAAACGTTTTAGAAAATCAGAGTTCTATAAATTAGATATTGTCTACAGATAACACGTTCATTTTACATGCTATTGAATCCATGCTAAATGTTTAGAGAATATTAGGAAGTTTGACAAGAACTAATACCCAGTACTGCAAATAACAATTTAGTACAACAGTCTAATGCAAGATATTCTTACTTTTTGGAGGGGAAGTGTGTCTTACACCTGTCTCCAATTTTCTGGCAACATAATCAATTCATCCCTCTGACTCTTAACTCAATCAGCCCCCTAGCTTTTTCAGTCTCTTTCTTGTGCTGGCTTTCTTCCTATGTGTGTTCATATTTCATGGATTGGTGACCAGAAGGATTAAATGGGCAATAAATGACAAACAGTACTGATTTGGTCTGAATCTATGTGTCTTCCCTACTCCAAATTCTTATCTTGAAACCTAACACCCAATGTAACGGTATTAGGAGAGGAGGCCTTTGGGAGGTGTTAGGTCTTGAGGGCAGAACCCTCCGGAATGGGATTAATGCCCTTATAAATGAGACCCCAGAGAGTTAGCTGGTTCCTTCTACCATGTGGGGACACAGCTAGAAAGCACTGTGTCTGAACCAGAAAGTTGACACCCCACCAGACACCAAATTTGTTGGTGCCTTAATCTTGGACTTCTTAGCCTCCAGAACTGTGGGAAATAAATTTCTGTTATTTATAATCCAGCCAGTTTATGGTATTATGTTATAGCAACTCAAACAGACTAAGACAGAAAATTGGCACTGAAATTGGGCTTATTCTTCCGTTGTCTTAAACAATAGGTCCTGGTTTCTGTTTTGATGTCTGACTAAGCTCCTTATGAAATGGTCATTTGGCTATACCCTTGGTGTTTTCTCATGAACATGTTTCTCATTCTTTATCATATGGATAGGCTGAAGATTTTCCAAATCTTTAAGTTCTGCTTCTCTTTTGATTAACAGTTCTCTCTTTAAATTATTTCTCTCTTGCATTTTACTGTGTGCCATCAAGAGAAACCAGGTCCCTCAACATTTTGTATACAAATAGCATCAGCTAAACATCCAGTTTCATTTCTTACAAGATCTACCTTCCACAAAACACTAGGATATGAACACAGTTCAGCCAAGTTATTTGCCACTTTATAACAAAGGTAATCTTTCCTTCAGTTTTCAATGGTATGTTCCTCATTTATGTCTGAGATCTCATCAGAATGGCCTTTACTGTCCATATTTCTACCAATGTTCTGTTCAGGATTAAGTTAAGAAGACTGAGGCTAGGCACAGTGGCTCATGCCTATAATCCTAGCACTTTGGGAAGCTGAGGTGGGTGGATCACTTGAGCTCAGGAGTTCAAGACTGGCCTGGGCAACATGGTGAAAACTCGTCTCTACAAAAAATACAAAAATTAGCCGGGCATGGTGGGTGGCACCTATAGTCCCAGCTACTTGGGGTGCTGAGGAGGGTGGATTGCTTGAGCCCAGGAGGCGGAGGTTGCAGTGAGTCAAGATCATGTCACTGCACTCCAGCATGGGCTATAGAATGAGATCCTGTCTCAAAACAAAAACAAAAAAGAAAAGAAAGAAGATTGAGACTCTTTCTACAGCTCTCCTCTTTTCTTTCTGGGCCCTCACCGGAATTACTCTTAATGGTTCATTCACAGCAATGTAGGCTTTTGCTAGCACGACTTCAAGATTTCCAGCCTCTACTATTTAAGTGTAAGCAGTTCCAAGGCTACTTTCACTTTTAGGTATTCATTACAGCAGTGCTTCAAGTTCTTGATACCAATGAATAACTACTGTTCTGTGGGTGGTGGATGGTGATAAGGGTAGAACTAAAAAAAGAGAACCTCTTTTTTTTTTTTCACAGTTTATTTGACAGCAGGACATATTTGCTCATATAAAACTCTTTGATACTGAGAAGCAGTATTTCTTTATCTCATCTTTACCCATATTTTAATAGAACCACAACAACATAGAATTTAAAAGTTATCTTAGAGCTCCAAACACTTTGCTTTGTACCTGGGGGAGTGATGGCTCTGATATTTATAGGACTGGTGCAGTATAATGGATACCACCCATCTACGTAGAACCTACAGTGATTCAGGCACTGGACCAGGTGTGCTACATTCATTGTTTTCAATCCTTTTAATCTTCAAAGGTATATATTATCATGTGAGGAGAAAGCAATGTATAATAAGGTATGAGAATTCTCAGCCTCTCCTCCTACCAATCCCAGTTCTGTTCCTGGACTTTTAATAAGCTGATGTGGATTAATAAATGACAAGACTGAAAGGAAACAAATTTGCTTGGTTGATTTTCACTGGAAAGGGCAGAGAGTTACTGGTGAAAGAGATAAGAAGAGTATATACAGAAGGTGAGAGGGGAGGAGGAAAAAAGAAAAGAGGTGTCTTCAGATGGTTTGAAGTGATTTGAACAGTTAGAGTGAGAGAAAATGGAATCATGGGAGACAGATATATACATGGAGAGGGGTAAGAGGGATTTTAAACATATCTTTAAATTGAAGCCTCTTTTGGTGTTTTTGAGAGGATTCAATAAACAATTTGAATTTATTTTCAATTACTTTTAAATATTGGACTGGATGAAACACCGGGTTGAGATAGGCTACAAAGTACCCCAGCTTTATATGGCTTGCAGTCCACATTTTCAAATGAAGAAATTGAAACTTGGTTCGGTTAAAAATTTTGCAGTAGCAAAGATTGGCTAATTTGCAATGTGTATATTTGTCAAGGAAGCAAACATATTTATAAAAATAAAAGCTAACATTTATATGCCAAAAAAAATTTGCAGTAGCTTGTTGACTGTATACATATGTACGTGTGTATAATATATATGTTATGTATATGTGTGTGCATATTTTTTCATAGAAAGTTAAAACAAGAAAGATAAAATTGGAGACTGAGACAGTTTCATACTTTTACTTCTAGTGATATGACAGAGTAGAAACCCTGAAATAAATTACTTAAAAATCAATTAACTGAGCTGCCAAGAGGTTGGTGAAACTCTTAGAGCACAAAAACAATAAGAAAGAAAGAAAAAATGGAAAATCTGAAAAGTTTCATAGCCATAAGGATAATTGAATAAATATTTTAAAAGTTTATTAAAAAGACAACAGGACCAGAAGATTTCACAGACAAATTTTACAAAATATTTAAGGTGTAAGTAATTCTAATAATGCACAAACTCTCCAGGGGATGAAATCCAAGGAAGTGCTCCTGAAATTACTTCATGAAGCTGCCGTTACCTTGCTGTCAGGACCAGACAAGGACAGCAAGTGAAAGAATAATTAGATCACATTAATGAAAATGTTTGCAAGAATCATAGAAAATTAACTAACCAAATACAGCAATGTATTAAAAGATAATATATCATGACCAAGTTTGGATTATCTGAAGATATCAAATTTGGTTTAATGTTAGAAAATCTATTTGTGTATTTTATTAACGTTAAGAGATTAAAGGAGAAAAAAAATCACATAAGTATCTCAATAGTGTGGGAAAAAACATTCAACAGAATTCAACATCCATTCATGTTTAAAAAACAACAGCTTTGTAAACTAGAAGTAGAAGGGAAACTCTTTAACCTTATGAAGGGAATCTACAAAACACCTGCATTAAACAAGCAGATAACCAATGAAACTTTATAAAGCAATCTATGTAAAATCGGGGACAAACCGACCACCATCATTTGTCCTCAAGACTGTTGTAGAGATGCTAGCTTGTAAAAATGCAAGAAAAAGAAATAGAAAATATAAGGATTGAAAATGAAAAAAAAATCCCTTGTTATTTGCTAATGGATGTTGGTTGAAATATTACTACCAAATATTCACTTCTTCTCTATAATAGGATTTTACACTCCCATCCATTTTTAGGTACCTTACCCATGAGACACATAGGGAGGGATTAAGTGCCCACCTCTTTGACCTCGGGCTTGGCCATGTCACATGCTTTGACCAATGGGATGTGTTAATGTGATTGTGAATGGTTGACTTGACTTGCTTTTTGCTCCTGCCCTTGGCTATGGGAACATAATGCCCTCCATAGCGGCCACTGTTTCAGCTTGAGTCCCAGAGTGAGAAGACATCAAAGCCAGCCAGGCCTATAAAAACCCAGAGAAATTGCAGTCTGCCATGGCTTTAATCCAATGCAAGACAAAAACATTCTTTTGTGAACTATTAAGCAAAAGTTTATTGATAAATACACTGGTGATTTGAACATCTATAAAGAAAACCCAAAAGAAGCTACAGATGAATCATTCAAATTAATAAGAGCTTAGCCATGTTCAAAAATTGCCTAGCATGTTTCTAATTTCCAACAGAAAACTGTTCAAAATATAATATATAAATGCTATTTGCAGAATTCCATTAAAAATATAAGTTAGCTAGAAAAATAATTTTTAAATATATGTAAAATCTTTATGGAGAAAATTATAAATCCTTATTGAAATGTTTAAAGACCTAAATCAATGGGGATAACCATGGTTATATTGAGGAAACATTGAGGAAAATTCAATATTATACAAATGTCAGTTCTTCACAAATTGATCCATAGATTAAAACTAATTCCAACCAAATGTTCAACATTTTTCTTCATAGGATTTGATAAATTTTCTAAAATTTATATAAAATAACACGGTCAAGAATAAGCAAGATAATCATAAACATATCTTGATGATAGCCAGATCTGTTTCTACCTCTCATTTGAGATTGAGATTGATCTTTAGTTGCCTGCTAGCCTTTGCATAATATAATGTGCACTCAATATTAATAGTTCTATTTATACAGATAACATTTATATGGATATCTCAAATTCAGTGTGACCTAAAATGAAGTCATTATAGCTACTTCAAGGCAGCTTCTTCTATTAGGTTCTTTGAGTGCTGAATGGCCCTACCATCTTCCCAGACACCATAGTTAAAAATATGGAAGTCAGTTAATGCTCTTCCTTTTTGTCCCATAAATATCTACCCAGTCATTCAACCACTCTCCATCACTACCACCATTGCCTTAGTTCTGGCCTTTGCCTTTGTTCAGACTATTTGAGATAACCCAGATATTCTTTGTCTGCTGTCTTCCTTTACCAAACCATATTCCACAGAGTGATCCTTCTAAATCTGATCATATCAAACTCTGATGAAAACTCCCATCACCTTCAGGATAAAACCCAAACTCCTTTAAGATTTGTCATCCATCATCTGCCCATGTGTCTCATAATTCCATATGCATCTTTTGCCCCAACACAGTAGTTTCCCTGCAGTTCTTGAAGCATGCCAAGCTGTTTTTCTGCTCTTCTACCTGGAATATCCTTCCTTCTCCTTTTCTCCCATCTACTTGGTTAACTCAACTATATACTTCAAGACAGAGATTAAGTGCCATTTTTCTGATTTTCCTGACCTTCTCTGATCCCATCCCACTCTCATATGTGTAAAATTGTCTTCCTCCAAAGCATTTATCATATCGTTGCAATAATTGATTTTCTAGTCTGTTCCCCTGTAAGATTATGAATCTGTTTAGGATACAGAATACATGTTTGTACTTGATTATTTATATTTTAGATGATTGTAAAATGTTTGTCCAGTCTTTGTGCTTCTCATAAAATGTCAACTCTGTAACATCCATGAATCCTTGTGTGTATGTGTGTATTAGTATGTTTTCATGCTGCTGATAAAGACATACCTGAAACTGGGCAATTTACAAAAGAAAGAGGTTTAACTGGATTTACAGCTCCATGTGGCTGGGGAGGCCTCACATTCATGGTGGAAGGCAGAAGAGTAAGTAACTTCTTACATGGATGGCAGCAGGCGAAAAAAGACAACTTGTGCCAAGAAACTCCCGTTTTTATAACCAACAGATCTCAGGAGGCCGAGGCGGGTGGATCACGAGGTCAAGAGATCGAGACCATCCTGACCAACATGGTGAAACCCCATCTCTACTAAGAATAGAAAAATTAGCCGGGTGTGGTGACACGCGCCTGTGGTCCCAGCTACTCGGGAGGCTGAGGCGGAAGAATCGCTTGAACCCAGGAGGCGGAGATTGCAGTGAGCCGAGATTGCGCCACTGCAGTCCAGCCTGGAGACAGAGCAAGACACAAAAAAACAACAGCAAAAACCCTCAGAT
>CAUYLG010039688.1:0-29709 GCA_963573385.1 Cacajao melanocephalus
CATATACTCCACACTGAGAAGCGCTGCACCATGCCGGGGCACAGGCAAAACAGCTGTGCCGGCCAAAAGAGTCGCGCTGGTGACCCGTGTGGCTCCTCCGCCGGGAATTTCCCAGTTTGTGTTCCGCAGAAATTCGTCTGAAATTGCGATGTCCACTCGCTCTCTGTGCTTTCACTGGGAGCTACAGTCCTGAGCTGTTGTTAATTGGCCATCTTGGATCTCTCCGCCCGGTGATGAAGTTTTTTCTGTTTCTTAGTTTTCCTTTGGCAGACACCCCTTCTCCGCAGAGCCGGACCTTCCCAGTTCAGCTGTGCTTACTGTGAAACTCTCAGTCCTCAGCGCTTCCAATTGCTGTTCTCCTTGTGGGGATGAGACCAGCCGAGCCGGACTCAAAGGGCACCCCGTCCCATATACTCCATGCTGAGAAGCGCCGTGCCAGGGCGCCGGCAAAACAGCCGTGCCGGCCAAAAAAGTCACGCTGGCGACCTGTGTGGCTCCTCTGCCAGGAATCTCCCAGTCTGTGGGCAACAAAAATTCGTCTGAAAGTGCGGTGTCCACTGGCTCTCTGCGCTTTCACTGGGACCTACAATCCCGAGCTGTTGTTAATCAGCCATCTTGGATCTCTACCCAAAATTCATAACTTTTTAAGTGCCAACATGATGCTCAAAGAAAGTGCTCATTGAAGGACTCTGGATTTAAGATTTTCAAATTTGGGATGCACAACCAGTAAGTAAACATAATGCAAATATTACAAAATTTGAAAAAATCTGAAATCTAAAACAATCCTGTTTCCAAGCATTTCAGATAAGTGATACTCCACCTGTATATTGTAAACTGAAAAACATACTAAAATAACAAAACAACAAGTTGTGTCCAATAAGTCAACAACAACAAAAAGAAAAACAGAAATCGTTTAAAAATAATTAAAAATCATAAAGATACTCAAAAGAAAGAAGAAAGTAAGGGAAAGGGGAGAAAAGAATAGATGGAACAACTGGAAATCAAATAGCATGACAATAGACTTAAATCTAACCATAAATTCAAACTAAATATGCCAATTCAAAGGCATATAACAGATTGGATAAAAAAGAAAGATTTGACTATATGCCACAGCAAAGGAACACAATTCAAACATAAAGATACCAATAAGTTTAAAATTAAATAAATAAAAGATGGAAAGGGAAACTGACAACACTAATCAAAAGAAAGCTGAGGTGGCTATATTAACATCAAAGAAGACTTCAAAATGAAGAATATTGTCATAGATAAAGGTCATTTCATAACAATAATAAAGTACAAGATTACATAACAACTCTAAATGTGTATGTACTTAAGACAGAATTTCAATGCACATGATTAAAAATAAAGAACTGCAAGGAGGAAAAGAAATGTCCGCTATAATAGTCAGAGATGTCAAAACCCTATTTCAATATCTGATAATACATGTAGACAGAAAAATCTGTAAGGCTTTTACAAAAGACTTGAACAATACTATCAATCAATTTAATGTGGTTGATATTTATAGAACACTCTATGCAAAAATAGCAGAATACGCATTTATTTAAAGTAAACACAAAATACCAAGGTAAGAAATATTTGGTCATAAAAAGTTTTAATGTATTTCAAAAGAAGGAAAACATACAAAGTATTCTCTTTGACTACAGTAGAAATTAATAACAGAAAGATCTCTGAAAAATCTTCAGTATTTGGAAACTATCTGTTAAATAACAGTTGCATCAAAGAAAAAAATCAAAAGGGAAAGAGAAAGTAGCATGAACTAAACGAAAATGAAAGCACATATTTTAAAATCAGTAGAATACTGCTAAAGCAGTACTTATAGAAAATTTGTAATATTAAATACATACGTTAGAAAATAATAAAGGTTTAATTCAATTACTTCAATTTCCACCTTAATAAATTTGAAACAGAGAAGCAAATTAAAGGAAGTAAAAGAAAGAAAATAATAAAAATGAAAACAAAAATCAGCTGGGAATTGTAGCACATGCCTTTAGTCCAAGCTACTCAGGAGACTGAGATAAAAGGATCATTCAGGCTCTGGAGTTTGAGGCCAGCCTAGACAACACAGTGAGACCTCACCTAAAAAACAAAAACAAAGAAATCAATGCAATAAAAAAATACAAAAAATACTAGCGAAAGCCAATGAAACCAAAACCTCTTGTGTTGAGAAGATTTATAAAAGTGATATATTTTATCCAGACTCATAAAAAAAAAGAGAGAAGAAAAAAATTACTGATTATAGCAATAAAAGATGTATCATCAGTACAGATTCTACAATTAATAGTAAGATAATAAAGACATATCATGGACAACTTTATGCCAAGTATTGTATAACTTATATAAAATGAAAAAATTCCTCTTAAGATAAAAACTGTCAAACCTCATTCAGAAAGAAATAGATAACCTGATTAAGCCTATTTCTATTGGAGAAATTTAATTTTCACTTAAAAACTATCCCACAAAGATAACTCTAGATCTAAATGGGTTCGTTAGTGAATTCTACCACAGATTTAAGGGAAACATAATACTAGTTTTAAACAAATTCTTCCACAAAATTGGAGAGGTAAGAATAAATACCAGTTCACTCTATGATGCCAGCATTACCCAAAAACAAAACAAAATGATTTAAGAGAAGAAGTCTACAGGAAAATATGCCTCATGAGTACAGAGGTTTCATATTCTAAGCAAAATTTTAGCACAATGACTCCAAAATACATAAAAATACATACATATAATGTTCAACTATAATTAATCCAAGCAAAGGACTATATTACATGTATATTATACATATATATTATATGTCTATTATATGTACTTATACATATAAAAATCAAGTGAAGTTAATCCCAGCAAAGTAAGGGTTTATTGCCAGATATTTTGTATTTTGATGTGATATTAAAAGATATTTTTAATTTTAATTGTCAATTTTTTGTTGATTGGGCTAGCAGCATACTTAGTTTCTCGGCCAGGTGCGGTGGCTCATGCCTGTAATCCCAGCATATTGCGGGGCAGAGGCAGGTGGATCACGAGATCAGGAGATTGAGACCATCCTTGCTAACATGGTGAAGCCCAGTCTCTATTAAAAATACAAAAAAATAGCCAGTCGTAGTGGTACGCACCTGTAGTCCCAGCTACTTGGGAGGCTGAGGCAGGAGAATCACATGAACCTGAGAAGCAGAAGTTGTGATGAGCCGAGATTGTGTCACTGCACTCCAGCCTGGATGACAAAGCAAGACTCCATCTCAATTTAAAAAAAAAAAAAAAGTTCCTCATTGTGTTTTACAGTTTTTAGGGTACAAGTTTTACACATCTTTTGTTAGTAATAGAATTAATATTTGTATACTAGTCTATATTCTGCAACCTTTCTAATCTCACTTACTAGTTTCAGTACTTTGTAGATAATATTAGATTTTCTATACAAAACTATCATGCCATCTGTGAATAAAGATAGTTTTACTTTTTTCTATCCAATCTGGATGCATTTTATTTCTTTGTCTTAACTTATGTCACTGGTAGAACCTCCCCTCTGAAGCTGAATATTCTTATTCCTGACAGCCTTCTGCCGTTAAGTACACTGTTAGTTTTAGGGTTTTGTAGGTGCCATTTGTTAGGTTAAGAAAGTTCCCTTCTATCCCTACTAGGTTGAGAACTTTAATAAGAAATGGATGCTTAATTTTCTCAAATGCTTTTTCTGCATTAACTGATACAACCACATCCATAGACATAAAAAACTACCACTTAATATCACATCAAAAATGTGAAATACTCAATGATAAATGATCAAATGGGACAAAAGATGTCCAAGTCCTGTATAGTAAAAACTGCAAAACATTGGTGATAAATGTAAGAAGACCTAAATAAACAAAGATATACTGTGGCCATGTGTTCAGAAAACTCAATATGTCACAGCTTAAAATTCCTTCAAAGAGAGATATAAATGAAGCAAGGCCACAAATGAGCTAAGGGGCTCTCCAGAAAAAGAAGGTTCCAGGCAAAAGGAAATGCAAGAGCAAATACCATGAAACAGGAGCATAACACGTTTTTAAGGAACAAAAAGGTGATCATATGGTTGGAGTGCAAAAAGCAGGTGAAGAGAGAATGGAGATGACATTAGTGAATTAACCAAGTGCCAGGTCGTGTAAGGCTAACGCCATGGAATTTGGAACCCATTGAAAAGTTATAAACAAAAGAGTATTGTAATCTGATTTAGGTTTTACAGGAAAGCAAGGCAGAAGTACAAACACCATTGAGAAAGTTATTGCAATAACCCAGTAGTAGGGTGGTGGTTGAGACCAGACTGATAAAGGTGGAAGTTATAAAAAATGGTGCATTTGGAATAAAATCACAAAATTATACCAAATTTGCAAAAAGGACCTAACACCAATATCTTCAAACTTTTCCAAAATATTGAAGAGGAGTGAATTCTCTCCAACTCTTTCTACAAGATCAGTATACCCTGATACCCAAACCAGAAAAAAATACAATTTACAAACAAAAAAGGCCAATATTCTAGTGAACATAGACACAAAAGTTCTTAACAAAATACTGACAAATTGAATCCAACAACACATCAAAAAGATAAAATACGTCATGATCAAATGGGATTTATACCAGGGATGCAAGGATGAATCAACATACATAAATCAATAAATGTGATACATCACATCAACCAAATAAAGGACAAAAATCATATGTTCACCTCCATAAATGCAGATTTATCAAATTTTTAATTTGATAACATCCTTTAACAACAAAATCTCTCAACAAAGTAGACATAAAATAAACATACCTAAACATAAAGTCCATATATGACAAACCTACAGCTCTCAGCACACCGAATGGGGAAAAGCTGAAAGTCTTTCCTCTAATAACTAGAACAAGACAATGATGCTCACTTTTACCACTTAATTCAACATAGTACTGGATGTCCTAGCTATAGTAACTAGGCAAGAGAAAGAAATAAAATGCATCCAAGTTAGAAAAAAGTAAATCAAATTATCTGATTTTGCAGATGACATGATTTTACGTGGAGAAAAACCTGAAGATTTCACCAAAAAACTTTAATATCTGACAAATAAATTCAGAAAAGTTGCAGGATATAAAATCAGTGTACAAAAGTCAGTAGTGTTTCTATACACCAATAATGAAGTAGCTGACAAAGAAATTAAAAAGGCAATCCCATTTATAATAGCTATAAAAAATAAAATAGAATACCTAGGGATCAATCTAACCATGGAGGTAAAATACTTCTACAAGGAAAACTATAAAAGATGATGAAAGAAATACTGATAAAAGAAACTTAAGAGAACATAAACAAATGGAAAGACATCCCATGTTCTTGGACCAGAAAAATTAATATTGTTAAAATGATCATACTTTCCAAAGCAATCTAAAGATTCAATGCAATCTCTATCAAAACATTAATGCCATTTTTTACAGAATTAGAAAAAAAAACTAAAATTCATATGGAACTGGAAAAGAACTCAAATAGCCAAAGAAAAACAAACCCAAATCCTAAGCAAAACAACAAAAAAGCTGGAGCATCACTCTGCCTGACTTCAAAATATATTACAAAGCTATAGTAAACAAAACAGCACAGTATTTCTATAAATCAGACACATAGACCAATGGAACAGAACAGAGAACCCAGAAATAAATCTAGATATTTACAGCCCACAGATTTTCAACGTACACGCTAATAACATACATTGAGAAAAGGATATTCTTTGTAATAAAGGATGCTGGGAATATTGGATATTCACACACAGAAGCATGAAAATAGACTTCTGTCTCTCACCATATACAAAAATGAACTTGAGATAATTAAAAATGTAAACATAAGCCTGGAAGCTATAAAACCACTAGAAGAAAATATGGGAGAAACACTTCAGGACATTGATATAAGCAAAGATTTTATGGTTCAGTTCTCAAAAGTAGCAACAAAAATGTAGGCAAATATTAAGCTAAAAATCTTCTACATAGCAAAGGAAATAATCAGCAGAATGAAAGAAGAACCTGCTGAACAGGAGAAAATATTTGCAAACTATTTATTCAACAAGGAACTAATATTTAGAATACATAAGAAACTCAAACAACTCAGCAGTAATAAAACAATAATAATACCATTAAAGAGTGGGCAAAGTATGAGAATTGACATGCCTCAAAAGATCTATAAATGTCCAATAGATATATGGAAAAAGGCTCAACATCACTAATCATCAGGAAAATGCAAATCAAAACCACAATGAGGTATCATCTTGCCAGCTGGAATGCCTATTATTAAAAAGAAAAGAGTAAAAAGCAACAGATGCTGGTGAGGATATGGAGAAAGGGAAACTTTTATACAGTGTTTGGGAACATGTAAATTAGCACCAGCATTATGAAAAACAGTATGGAGATTTCTCTAAAAAAGTAAAAATAGAACTATTATACAAGCCTGTAATCCACATATGGGGTATTTAGCCAAAGAAAAGGAATTCAGTATATCAAAGGAATACTGGTACCCCCTGTTTACTGCAGCACTATTCACAAGTGCCAAGGTACAGAATCAACTTCAGGGTCCATCAATGGACAAATGGAGAAAGAAAATGGGGAATATATGCACAGTGGAATGTTGTTCATTTGTAGCAAAGTGGATGGAGCTGGAGATCATTAATTTAAGTTAAATAAGCCAGGCACAGAAAGACAAATATCACATATTCTCACTCATATGTGGGGGTAAGAAAGTTCATCTCATGGAATTAGAGAATAGAAGAATAGATTATAGAGGCTGGAAAGGGTATGTGTGTAGATGGGATTGGGATGAAGATTAATGGGTACAAACATAGAGATAGATAAAAGGAATACATTCTAATGTTTGATAGCAGAGTAGGGTGACTATAGCCAACAACAGTATATTGTAAATTTCACAGTAGCTGGAAGAGAGGACTTGAAAAGTTTCCAACACATAGAAATGGTAAATACTTCAGGTGATGAATACCCTAAATACCCTGAGTTAATCATTACACAGTCTACGCATGTAACAAAATATCACATGTACCCCATAACTATGTACAACTTATGAATCAAAAAAAGAAAAACACCTTGGCATAGTTCAAGTTAATATGCCTATCAGGATATTCTATTGGAAATGTGAGTCTGAGAGAAGCCTTTCTGGTAGAAGCCATCTACATGACATTAGAGATGTGATACTGGAAGAGTTTATACAGGGGCGTGAGAGTCAGCCCTGAGCTGTCAACATTTAGAGATGGGAAAGACCAAAACAACAAAAGAGTCAGAATAGCAGCTAGATGGATATGAGACCAGAGAAAGTGGCATCCTGAAAGCCAGTATACACGATGTTTCAAGAAGGAAGTAATTAACAAATGTGTCAGTCCTGTCTGAGGACTGGTCACTGGACTTAGGACCAGAGTTCATTTGCGACCTGAACACCAAAAGTTCTGGGTGTGGTATTAACAGAATTGGATTGGACTCTTGAGAGAAGGAGTGGAGGATTTACAAACAGAGGGGACAACTATTTTGAGGACATTTTCCATAAACAGCAGCAGAGAAAGTGGTCAATAGCTGGAGAGGAGATTGAGATAAAGGGGAATTGAGAAATGTGTGAGATGAAAGGAGAATTGTAAATAAACCAGAATTTGCCTTTGGATGATGAAACTGTAGGAGGGTGGTTTTCTTTCCTTTTATTTTTAGCCTATAAGTAATTAGTCTATAGCTTTCAAATTCCTTTAATGTGTATAGCCAGAAAACAAATGAAGTATTAGAAAAATAAAAATATGTAAGCAATTTCTCCTCCCCGACTGTTCCCACTACAGAAAGATTAAATATGTTAGTAAGATAAAGGATTGTTGAAAAGCAAGTTTTTAATTTTATTTATTTATTTTATAAGCCAGGCCGCAGTATCAAGAGACAAGCTATACAGGCCCCACAAAGTGAGTGGAAATTCAGGTGCCTTGGCTCAGCCTCACCATGCCTTAGGCTATCACCAGAGGTGTAGCCACCACCCAAGAAGCACTTTCAACGTCTTGGAAATTGTTCATTCTATTATCCATCTGTTATGATGATTCAAGTTGCTTACAATTATTGTGGAATGGAAAGTGCCTTTGGTAACAAGTAATTTTGCTTCTTATTCTAGGCATCAAAAAACCATGGGCTTAGGTCCTTTAACTACTCTGATTAATTCTGCTCAGTTTTTACCAAGGCTCCCAACTCAAGTCAATCAAAGGTGCAGGCCAAGTGTAACCACTGCATGCCCTATCTAGATGGTGAACTCTGGAGAGGCCACACTACACACTCTTTAAAAATAAGTAGCAACCACTGGATCCAGGCAGTTGTCCTGTGGGAATGCAGGTACTGCGTTCTTATCTTTTCTAGTGAAACTAACAGGTAACATTATTTTTCACTGGTAAAACCATTTTTAAGAGTGTGTTCAGTATTTCTTTTAAAATAGAGTCAAATGAAACATGATGCCAGTCATACTACAGGTTCGCTGATACACACATTCAAGCCCTTCCTTTTCAAAACTCCCTCACTGTGTAAAGGACACCACTCTGAGAAACAATGACAATCGTTGGGGCCCCATGGGCGCTGCAGCTGGATGGAGGGCAGCATGACCTGCTCTCTCCCAGCAGAAGGGGATGCTGTGTAGAGCCATTTTGGAAATGCCAATACAGAGCTGCTGTTTAATGTTCTTCAACCTATTTTGCATCTGCCCCAACACAACCAAGGCCTGGCTTGTTTTCATGCCACTCCTCCACATTGTCCATAGGACTCAGCTCCGTTTGGAAGATCACTGCAGTTTCCTTAGGCCTGCCGAGGCCTTTCTTTTGCTTCAGACTATCTCGCCCTGTGGTTACCTAATGATCAGCTGGCCTCTGGGCCCACCAGTTCACCTCCCATTTTACAGTTGTCCTTCCCAAAATACGGGCTGTTGTACCCAGGTTGGCCTCAAGGACCTGAGTATACATTTTCAAAATAAGACACGATGTGTGAAAATCTGACTGAAGTGACAGTCACATCTCTTTCTGGGATTTATTTTTCTTTATGCTTTATTGTATATATTTAATATGTACAACATGGTGTTTTGATATACTTACACACTGCGAATTGGTTACTATAGACAAGCCAAATAACACATTCATCATCTCACATAGTTACCCCTTTTTTTGTGGCAAGAACACCTAAAATCTATTCCGTTAGCAAAACTCCCAGATATTATACAATACAGTATCATTAACTATAGTCCTTATCTCGTACATTAGATCCCTAGACTTGATCATCCAAATACCTCCAGTTTGTGTCCTTTGAGCTACTTCTCTCCATTTCTTTCTCTCAACCCCTCCATAACAGGCACTTTACTATTTTATTCTCTATTTTTATGCATTAGGCTTTGTTTTAATCCCACATATAAATGAGGTAGTGCAGTATTTTATTTTTCTTTCTATGTCTGGTTTATTTCCCTTATCATAATATCCTCTATGTTCATCTATGGTGTGGCAAATGGCAGTGTCTTCTCCTCCTCTTTTAAGACTTAATAATATTCTGTTATATAAATACACACACACACACACACACAAGCACACATCACATACATATCTCCCATTTTCTTCATCCATCCATCTGTTGATGGACATTTTGTTTCCTTTTCTTGGCTACTGTGAATAGTACTGCAGTGAACATGAGTGTGCACATGATATTCCCTTTGGGGATATACCCGGAAGAGGGATTCTTGGGTCATATGGTAGCTGCATTTTAAATTTCTTTAAGAATTTCCATACTGTTTTCCACTTTATCTGCACCAGACTATTCCTACAATCCGTGGACAGGGATTCCCTTTTCTCTTGGCAACACTTGTTATATCTTGTCTTTTTGGTAATAGTCATTCTGACAGGTGTGTATGAGGTGATATCTCATTGTGGTTTTGATTTGCATTTTCTTGATAACTAGTGATGCTGAGCACCTTTTCTTATGCCTCTTGGCAATCTTTACGTCTTCTTTGGAGAAATGTCTATCAGGTTTTTTGCCTATTTTTCAATTGGGTTATTTATTTTTCTTCTTTAAGTAATGTGAGTTATTTATATATTATTGGCATTAACCCCTTATTGGATATGTGATTTGCAAATATAATCTCTCAATCTATAGGCTGGCTTTAATTTTTTTAATTGTTTCTTTTACTAGTTTGATATAGTCCCATTTATTTATTTTCGCTTTTGTAGCCTAAGCTTTTGGTGTAATAGCCAAAAAATCCTTGGCAAGGCTAATGTCAAGGATCTTTCTCCTATATTTTCTTCTAGGAATTTTATGGTTTGGGATCTCACATTTACATTTCTACCTATTTTGAGTTGATTTTTATGCACAGTGTAAACCTAAGGGTACAATTTCATTCTTTTGCATGTGGAAATTCAGCTTTCTCAACATCATTTATTGTAGAGATTATCTTTTCCCCATTGTGTCTTCTTGGTGCCCTTATCAGAAATTAGTTGACCATGTATATTTGGGTTTATTTCTGGGCTGTCTATTCTGTTCCTTTGGTCTATGTGTCTATTTTTATGCCAGTATCATATTGTTTTGATTATTGTATCTTTGTAATATAATTTGAAATCAGAAAGTGAAATCTATGAAGTGTGATAGCACTTTCCAATTACGAATTATATTACAAAGCTACAGTAATAACTTTTTTTTTTTTCCTCAAAATTACTTTGACAATTCAGAGTCTTTTGTGGTCTGAATTTCAGAATTGTTTTTTATATTTCTGTGAAGAATGCCACTAGAATTTTAATAGGGATTGTATTGAATCTGTACACTGTTTCTGGTAGTATGGATATTTTAACAATAGGGATTATTTTTTATGTTGGCAAAACAAAACACATTTACTTTAAATATTTGTAGCATATACAGAGATTGACCAAGAGATGTAGGAAAGTGTCATTAAAAAGGAAAATGTGCTTACTATGTGAATCAGTCAATAGAGTAGAAAGATCAAATTCTTCTCTTCAGAATATTCTGATAGTTTCGTGGTGGTACAAAATAAAAATAAATATGGACAATTAAAAAGCTTTTTTCCCTAAACAAACATTGGTGCTTAAATTTGTAAATTGTTTGGTTTAAAAGATTAAGGCCAAGTGGTCAATTCCTCCCCACCTCAGCAAGATTCCTTAGCACTTATTAAATGTACTGTGAACATAGACTTCGGTAGAACATATTTTCTGGTCAAATACAAATGTAGTTCTGAAATATGAGTAAATACCTAGGGCATGGCAAACCTGAAAACAACAAGCGGCTTGTCTTGGTGTTTTGGAGCTCAGGATTTTCAGGAGAAAAATCAGTGCAAAAGGATGATCCATGTAATCATTGAGTTTCCTCTCCCCATCTGCCTACCTTCAATCTAAATGGTCTACTTATCAATTCCTTTATTCTTTATTTTTAATGTGATAGGTACTGTTAACATACTGCAGATACAGCAATGAATAAGACCAACAAAATCCCTGCACCCATGCAGTTTATGTTATGATATAAAGAGACTGATAAAGGAGGCAGGAGCATATCCTCTGAGGTTTCATAAGCCACAGTAGAGAATGCATACAATCTGATTCCATGTACAATGAGAAGCCACTGGCTGATTTTAAACAGAGAAACAACACGATCTTGTTTATGTTTTTAGAAAACCATTCTGGCATGGTATGGAGAATGGTATGTTGGCAGGCAAGAATAGAAACAGAGAGGCCAGGTAACAGACAATGGCAAGGCTGTGTGCTGTGGGGGGATGAGACAACAGACTCAGAGCCCCTTCAAATCATGGCTTTTTCATATATCAGCTATGTGGCCTACAGCAAGTAGGTTAAGCTCCCTGAACCTCTGTTTCCCCATTTGTAAGATGGCAATAATGGTATTGCTCACTTTACAGAGTTGCTAGGAGGTTCTTAGGATGCTGGCACATCACAATTGCTCTGCATGAGTTTTGGTTTGCAGCACAACAGGCTTGGGTAAGGGAGATACCCGTGAAGATGAGGAAAAGCAGTAGAATCTGGGTATGTGTGAAGGCAATGTTGTTGGACATGCATTTTGATATCAAATGTATGCAAATTGGTGAATCAAATGTTTTTGCCTACTGACACATTAAGAGCTTATTATAATTCTTTTGGATTAAGGTGAGTCATAATAGAGCAGCATTAATCTGCCATACAGTCAGGGAATTTTATATTTTAAATTTAGAAAGAATCTCAGTAAACTCAGTTCAGTGGCTCCACAGGGCCAGCCCCAAGGGCTCTCAAATGTCCACAGCAGTGACATTTACAACTGGAGGCAAGTCTCCATGACAAGTCCATTTGAGGATGGTGCAATGTCCTTCTCCTAGCAGGTTTTTTTAAATAAGTATTGCATTCTATAAAATATCACCAAAAAAAAAGGATGTAAATGAAAAAACAAAAAAAGAAACCAAGCAATTCTAATGTTTATTTATAGATCTTCTAATAAACTATAAGTAACTAAACTTCTCCCCAAGAAAGTTATTTATTTACTCCAAATTTTATTTTCTATGTTTTGAATATTATAGCAAGCAATTTAAAATAAAATGTCAGACATACCTGTTCTTAACATCCGTTTTCCCTGGCTCACACCTATGATCCCAACACTTTGGGAAGCCAAGGCAGGTGGATCGTGAGGTCAGGAATTCGAGACCAGCCTGGCCAATATGGTGAAACCCCCATCTCTACTAAAAATACAAAAAAATAGCTGGACATGGTGGCATGCACCTGTAGTCCCAGGTGCTGGGGAGACTGAGGCAAGAGAATTGCTTGAACCCAGGAGGTGGAGGTTGCAGTGAGCCGAGATGGCGCCAGTGCACTCCAGTCTGGGCAACAGAGCAAGACTCCTCCATCTCAATACAAAGCAAAATCCATTTTCCCATTTCTTGTCATCAAGAAATTTGTTGGATTATCTTTTTACCTTAGACTCCAGTCTGTAGCAATGTTTCTAAACTCTCTCTTCTTTAACTTTCTCTAAAATTTATCTACCCTTAATACTCATTTCTTATGAAAAAGAATACAGTCCTTTGTCATTTCTAGCTCACATTTGCAGGCTCTAAACTTTATCTTTCCACATCTCAAATTGCACATCAAGATTTTTATAAATGGACACATTCCTCTTTTAAAATAAATTTTAGTTGCCACAATAAAAAATTAATGTTTTGTATCTACCGTCCATATAGGCATGCGGTTGAGGAGGACAAAGTGAACCAGATTCTAGGGCTAACTTTCAAAATGGGGATGGCACATAATTAAACTATGACATCCATCATGTATGATCACCTCAGATACTGTCCAGGTTAACACTGAACCTAGGGTTCAATCTGATGGATCATGCAGAATTTGTCAATGTCAGCCAACAGATATGCTCACTGGTCTGGGTGATTCAACTATTTTGAAGCAAGGCCCTAACCTGTAGCATGGTGGGTATGAGGAAAGATTTGATTCCTTGCAGGGAGGGTGTTGTCTAAGACCAAGACAAATAGAATTGGATTTGCACACTATTCTTAGGAGCCTCTAGGAATTGGAGAACCAATATGAACACCAGCTCAGAAGGACTGTCCTCTGTGCTCTGCACCAAGGATGATTAGAGGAAGAGGTGTTAGGATTCTGTGCAGCAGGGAGGGCCCTTGCACTCCGCACAAAGACCACCAGGTTTGTGGCAGGAAAAGTCCTAATTACCCAGGAAAAGGATCCTGAGATACATATAGCCTTCTTTGGCAAGAACATTCAGTAAAATGAGAGTTAATCCTGAGAGTTCAGGACATCAGTTTCTGTAGCTGAAAAATTCTGGAAATGTGAAACCTGACAGATTGGAAGATTTTGTTTACATACAAAAAGAAGGGAGAAATACTTATCTTATTTAGTGGCTGCTTTGGAATTAACTAAAAAATACAAAATGGTGATATGGAATGCTCAGATTCCTTGTGTCCATGAGCAATCTACTATTCCTTAAAGTAAATTTACTATGATTTTCAAATATTCTAGATTGTGAATTCTGATAAATTATTATTAATTGAGGAATAGGTATATGTAGACTTTAATCTCTGTTGTTTTGTTGCATTTAATATGTGATATATTTGTGCAGATAGCACAGGAAATTTTCAATGTTGACAGAAGTGATAGATTCATATATTACTATGACAGGTCATCCTTATGAATGAGTGTCTTTGTTGGCATATGTGTATGAATCAATACATGTAAAATAAACAAATGTGCACTGTACACAGTTGTTTCAGAATGTGATAAGCAGAGGCAAAAAGGTATACATGTTGGTCTCAACCTACACCCCTATAACCCGGGGCACTCATGTTCTGCTTTGATGTGGCAAATTCTAGCCTTAGGGCACACTCCAAGGGCAAAGACAAAGTGATAAAGGCGAGCAGGGTGAAAGTAGGCCGGTGCAGAGAAAGGTTTACAGGCACAGATCAGGAGACTGCCTTCACCACAACACACTAACAACAGATGATCCAATTTTTAGGTAGAGTTATACCTCCCTCCAAATGGAGACTTTTGATAAATACAGTCTTCATATGAAATATCACCAACATTGAATGGCTCAAGAGAAAGAAAGGAAAAGAAACAAAAGCAATGCATGCTACTTAGAATTAAACTTAGAGTGGGTAGACTACAGATGTCTCATTCTTCAGTAAATTGTTGAATGACTCACAACCTTATTCTTCTCTATTTTTCATTTTTTGCTCTCTTCCTCCAAAGATCACTGAAAGCTATAAACCTTCCTAGTGTTTGACCAATAACAGTGAAACTAAGAGAATCTATATATTTTTCTTTTTTCATTTGATCTCAAGAATTTATAACCATGTCTCTTTAGGTTAAGATATCTAGTTATACTTATGACATTTGATTGTCGTGTTTTGTATAGCCATTAATGTTTAATAATCTGTGAACTGGCATTCACTGATGTCAGCTGGAGTAACCTGTTTCTGATCATGCTGATCCTTCTAGAACTGCTCTGAGTCATGTTCCCAACTCCTCCAAGTCTCAGCCGCCATGGATTGTGTTGCCTATACTGTGTCATTTATGAAATGCCAAAAGAATTATCTAATCACTTCATGAAAACAGTTATTATTAATGAAAATATTTTCCCCACAGACTTGCATATAGCCTAAAATTCCTCCCATAATATCATTTTATAAGGACAATCATTTGATACATAATTATTTTAACTGGACTTAACATTGTCTAAAAGAGAAAAGTAGTGTTAACACATTATCTCAATGTTTAATTAATTCAATATTAATTAGCACAGCCTGTCACCGGTAGAATTCAAGTAAAGGATGAATAAGTTTTGGTGGAGACACAAGAAGAAAGGCCAAAGAAGCACAGTGGGCTCCTGAGTGCAGCTGGCAGTCGATCAACACACATCCTGGCCTTCTTCGGACCAAACACTCTTGAGCAATGGGAATAGTGTTCTAAAAATAAATAGGCTAGATTCTGACCTCATGAGACTACTAGAAATAATTGGAAGGTACTAAGGGAAGGGTCGGAGAGAAATGAAGGCAACTTATCTTCTTTTTAGAGGATGTCACAAAAACCTCTGATCAACTGTCCCAGAACCTCAGCACTCTGATCTGTTCAGGATCCCAGCAAAAATTTTCTGTCTAAATCTATTGTCTAATAAGGATGTTGGCCTTCCTAATAAGTAGTAAAGACTGTCCTTACCACTAAAATGTTACTTTCATTATTGTAATACTCATGTTATTACAATAATATATTAATTCATCATGCATGGAGAACAAAATCTCAATGGTATCTATCACATGGAGGAAAAATGACGTTCCATTGATTGTGCCTGGAAAGAATCAAGTGCTCTGTGTTCTAAATGGTTTTGAGCTTACATAGTAATTTACAGGAAACTAAAGTTATGTACTCAGGTTAGAGTTGAGAGCTAATTCTGTAACACTGAAGTGTTTTGTAAGATAGCAGTGAGGTCAACTCATTTTAAGATAAACCACAAGTCAAAACAGCCAGTATAGCAAATGGTTTTTAATGGGAAATGTATTCCCAGCATCACATTAAAGCTATTACTGATGAGATCAATTTAGGAAATTTTTAAGGCAGGTACTACTTTCTAGGTTTTCAGCTCACTTTTCTTAGTTTTAAATCCTGATTAATCAGAGGAATGGAGCCCACCGACCGGAGGTCATGGAGTCAGTCTGGAGAGTACTTTCACAGACTGCTCTCCTAGTTCTCACTCCTCCCTTTTCATCACATTCTTTGTGATGCCCAATCAAAAACTACAACAGGCTGAGATCACGGAAGGGTCACCTGCGCTGAGAATCTTGATTTCTAGTTATTTTCTTCTTATCTAAAGTCATTCCAATCATAAACAAAGGAGAGAAAGGAGCACAAAGAAAGAAAAAACAAATGCCTACAGCAAGTAAAGGCATCAAAATAGCATTAGCCCCACCCAGAATAGAGAGAAAGAGGAAATTACATTTATGGTTGACTATCTTATTTTTTAATTACCAAAAAGGGGAATAATTGTCACTGGAAGGATTTTCACATGATGTGTCCAAAACATCAAGTAAATAGTATTCGAAGTTTGCCACTTGCTGAGAATTTCAGGTAGAAAGTACATAGCAGTTTGTATCTTGGTTTCCTTCTTACAATTAAATAGTTTCCTAGAATAGTTCACAGACTCCTAACAGTCTCTAAGACCTATCTCCTACCCACCTTCTTGAGCAGCCCTCCCTTAACCACTTGACTGCTGAACCCTCCAGCACTCTGTCTCTGTCACATGCATTTGCCA
This sequence comes from Cacajao melanocephalus, assembly GCA_963573385.1. Classification (NCBI taxonomy): domain Eukaryota; kingdom Metazoa; phylum Chordata; class Mammalia; order Primates; family Pitheciidae; genus Cacajao; species Cacajao melanocephalus. The sequence goes on from CAUYLG010039688.1 coordinate 16,813, forward strand.
CTCACCATAGACTGCTCTGGTGCTTCTTCTATGTGTGAGTGTTTGTCTCCCCAGATATACTGATATCTCTTTAAGGAGAGAGTACCTAACTTCTGAGTAGTCTGTAATCTTTATCACAAAGAATCCTTATCACAATTCATTCACAAGACACTGCACCCTCATCATTGTAATTATGGTAATGAAACAAAGCTAAGAGTTTTTATGAGGAATATCAACCCAACCTTGGAACAATCCCTCAGGGAAACTGGCAAAGAAGTTGCGCAACTCATTCAAAATTAAATATTGGTAAGTCACAATTATCTACTCATTTATTCAATTGCTACCAACAAAGCAGTGAATCTTCATCTTGACCACATCACAGCACACATAGAAAATATGTTTGGGTGGAACACTGGGTAAAATGGGCTGTTGGTGAGTGAAGACGACTGTCCCAGGCTAATGAAATCCATTTCTCAGCATACCCATGACGTATTCATGGAATACCAGCATACCGTGGCAACAGAGTAGTTCTGCTGTAAAGGATCTACATGCTGTAAGACAGTAACTTACATACAGTGACAGATACAAGAGTCAATAAGGATTGATCCTTGCCACTGGAAAGTAGGGATTGGGAGATGGTGAGTAAAATAAATACACAAGTACCTATAACCCAAGGCCAGGGAAGAGGCAATGAGGAGGTGAAAGAACAGAAAAAGTTTCATGCAAAATGTTGGATCACATTTACAGAGTCATTCAGAAATGCCAATTGCTATCTACTGTCCACCTAGCACTGTGTGAGACATTGGGGAAACAGTTCCAGTCCCCGAGAAACTAACACGCAGATCAATCGGAAAACCATACCTATAAATACATTTTTATATGAGAAGAATGTGGTTGCAATGATGGAGGTATACATAGGGTCATGGAGAAGCACAACTAAATTGGGCATTAAAGAAGTCGAATTTTAACAAGCAGAAATCTAGGCTGTGAGAAATAACATTAATCTACATGAATGGCATAGCAGAAATAAAGGGAATGGTGAGTCATCACGGTCAGATAACTCCTGGATAAATATGAAAAGAAATAACAGTGGGAAGCAAAGTCCAAGCCCAGTGTAATCCTGAGTATAGAGGAAAGCTGAGGTCCAAGCACATTTATAGGCTGATGGCAAGGAGTTGTTTTCTGACAGCCATCAGAGACCAAAAAAAAAAAAAAAAAGTGAAACAGAGCCTTGGATAAAGTAAGAAGTAGGGACTCATGTTTAGCAAATAAAGCTATAGGATTTTGTGATGGTTAACACTGAGTGTCAACTAGATTGGATTGAGGGATACCAAGTATTAATCCTGGGTGTGTCTGTGTGGGTGTTGCCAAAAGATTAACATTTGAGTCAGTGGGCTAGGGAAGGCAGATCCACCCTTAATCTGGTGGGCACAATCTAATCAGCTTCCCGAGAATATAAAGCAGGTAAAAAAATGTGAAAAGGAGAGGCAGGCCTAGCCTCCCAGCCTACATCTTTCTCCCATGCTGAATGCTTTCTGTGTCGAACATCAGACTCCAAGTTATTCAGTTCTGGGACTTGGACTGGTTCTCCTTGCTCTTCAGCTTGCAGATGGCCTATTTGTGGGGCCTTGTGATCATGTAAGTTAATACTTAATAAACTCCCCTTTTTAGATAGATATAGATATAGATATAGATATAGACAGATACGGATATAGATATATCCTATTAGTGCTGTCTCTCTAAATGAACCATGACTAATACAGAAGCCCATTGAGTTTGAATTTCGGATAAGTAACAAATAATTTTTAGTACAATCACAATAATCATCTCTTGTAATATTTGGGACATATGTTAAAAATTATTTGTTGTTTACCTGAAATTGAAATTTAACTTAGTGTTCTGACTTATCTCAATTCTAGTAGAAGAGATAAGATTCAGAGGACAAGCAAAAGTGAGCCTTGGCCCTGAAGCAGTTTTTCTCAGACTGAGCCTATGGCCCTGCTGCCACAGAACTCCTTGGAGTAGTCATGCAACTTAACACTCTTGGGCTCCACTACAAACCTGCTTAGGCATTGTCCATAGGTAAATGCAGGAAACCTCCATTGTTCAGGTCTTCAGATGGGTCTGTGATTTACCAGAGTCTGAGGACCATTGCAATAAGGACCTTTTTCTCAACTATAGGAAATAAAGAAGCGGGTGGGAGAAATCATAGTGCAAAAGGACAGAGTGACAGCACTGACACTAGATGCCTCCTGTATCCTGATTAGTTTAGAAGGTATCTGTTCAGAACTGGGGAATTGGAGTCAAGTTAGTAACCTGAAAAGAGCTCAAAAGAATTGCTGCATTCATTGCAGACACTCGGAATAGGGATACTGAGCAGCAATGACAGCCCCAATGGGGCTGAGTCACATGGATGTATAATAGATTTGCTCAGCAACCTAACTTTATTAACTCTTGACAGCTCAGGGGTAAAAAGAGTAGCAGTAGAAGTTAGAATCTGGGGATTAATTTAGATTAAATTAATTAAGCTAATAGAAGACAGGAATGGCAGGAAGTCAAAGAAGTAAAGCATTCAACAAGTTCAGGTTGGAAAGAGAGGCCCTAATACCCAGTATAATGACAGTGGGCATGAAAAATGTCAAGCTAGACCAGGAAAAGATGGCACAATGAACACAAAGAGTGGCATCTCTCTAAAAGAATGGAAACTATTAAATAATAGGAGAAACATTTTTGTATCATTGATGTTAGAGATAAAGTAAGTCGAAGAGATCAATGGAATGGCCAGTATTGACTAAAACTACATGAATATGGAAGTTCTGCAAATGTGATGTTATGAAACTAGAGTTTTAAAAGGGTCATCAAGATCGATGATGAAGTTAGTTGTTCTAGAAGACTTCAAGTCATTGAGATGTTGGTATTTTTTAACGTGGTTATTTATGTATGGTAGGTAAATCATAGATTTTAATGAATAAATTATTAGATCCTCACCTTTTGTGTAAAAATATTCTCCAAATATCTCTGAGGGCTATGACTGCTCAATCTGCATAGCAACAACCAAAATTTAGCCTTCTATTTACAACTTTCCCATTCTGTTATAATGCAAATATGTTTGTTTCCTATTGAAGAGAAGCAGCATTTTCTTTCCAATGATAAAGAGTCTTAGTTTATGGCAATCTGTGAAATGCATTAGGTGAAATGAGATTTTTTTTTTTTTGCTTTTTCTCGTCTTTTATGAAAAAATTCAATAGCTTCACATTATATGTGAACATTTTCTCACAACTTTCCTATTTAGAAGCTATTATAACATAGTCAAATGGAAAGTAAATGTTCTCTTTATTTCACAAACCACTTACAGGAAAGCAAAAATGTACAGATAACAGATTCAAGAAAGTGTAGAATGAAATTCTAAGCATGCCAAGAACAGAAGAACCATTAGTAATGAATAGTCTCATCAAGATTTATACAACAGTATTTAATTCCATTTAAAATGTGCTTTCCCAGTTCACCTGTCTGTAGAAGATTACTATCTAGAAGGGTCACCTTTGTTCTTGTATCTGTTGTGATAAGCACAGAAAAAGGTTGGCAGCATTAGACCACCTGATAAAAAGACTAATTAAAGAGTGCAAGTTTTGAAGAGAGGAAGGTTTGGAATATTGCTGGAGAAACAGTTCATGATGAAATCTAGCTGCAATGAAGTGTGCCATTACGATAAATTGTCGAAGGTGATATTGTTAAAGATATAATGCATATTTCAACACTAGTAGTTCTTGGCTACTCAATTCCAAGGCCATACTGCCTAATAAAATTTTATTAATAGCAATTTCATTTGTTATGTAACTGGTACAATTCAAATTTACACTAACACCCATCCCTTAATTTGCATTAAAAAATTACATGATTGTAGTCCTGAATGGACAAAAATATGTAATTGTTACCTTATAATACGTACACACAACACAATACAGTGAGGCTAATAAACAATCACATTCTGGAATAATATTTAATAATATGAAAATGTTCACATTGTATTAAGTAAAAAAGAGGACGTTACAATGGTTTGAATATTTGGTTTGATTCAAACTGGTAAATAAAATATGTATATGCATGTGTGCATATATAAAGACAAATTGGACAGCAAGAAAATTCATTAAAATATTAGTGGTTCTCTCACCTTGTGGAATTAGAGATGATTTTTATTATATTTTTCATGTTTTTCATTGTTTTCCAAATGCTGTGTAGTAAATGCTTATTAATCTTCCTTATTAATCATCCAATATGGCAAAGCATTTCATCTGTGCTTTTAAAAACATATTTACCAAGCTCAAGTCTGGAGCTAAACTACATGTTTGGATGCTGACAGCCAAGATGAGTTAGTAGTTGAAACCACTAACTGTGCTAGATGAGACTGATTGCCTGGGGAAGGCACGTTTCTAAAAATCCACTATTAAATTACAGCATCCAATTATCCTGGGAAAATCCCCATTAAAAATAGAATAAAGACAGCAAAGAAATGAATAATACAGTAAATGTACAACAATTAGATATATATCAAACTCTATACATCCCTAATAGGAATTACATCTCCTTGAAAGGCACTGTAATTTAGTAAAAAGTGCAGCAACCTCTGGCATCACACACACCCTACTCTGGGTTCCAGCACAAGCAGGTACTCAGGATGTGATTGGGCAAGTCACTTAACCGTAAATTTATTTTTAAACTGAAAAAACGTGTAGATAATAACTCTTACCTCACTGTGTTGTTAAATGAGATAAATGAGGAGGTTAAATGAGATAAATGTTGAAAGCATTTTTATACAGTGGGTACTTAAAAATCATTAACTCTGTTCTCCTCCCACTCCTTTCCAACTCTCAAGTGTCCACAGAAAAGTCACAAACACTGATACTATACTATGCCAACAACAAAAAAAGAGGTAGATTTAAAACACCAAAAATTGTGTAGATTCTTTTCTCAAGGTCCAACACAATAAAATCAGATACTTTACACGTCAGAATATATAACAACTTATAGGTACACTTCAGACAGTTGTAATCATGTCAGAGAAAAATGCAAGATCACTATTGTAGAACATTTAGAAATTCAAATAAATTAAAAACACTATAAATTTGATCATATTAGATGCAGATAAAAAAGTTTAATATATTTCTACATATTGTGGTATGAGTCCAATCATTTTTTTCACAAAAAAAGTTTTCTTAAGTATGCCACCTGTGAAATAATGATACCTATTCTTTAACATATCATGTGTTTGTGAAGTTGGTCCTTAAAATTTGGAAATTTAGGCTATTGAAACATTATAAAAAGTTTCAGCAATCTATAGTACCTAGACACCATTATTTCTAGAAATGCTGATGTTTACATGAGGAGAAAATGTTTTAGACCCTAGAAAAACAATAGATCAATGACAAATCTGAAAGCTAATTTTGCTGGTAAACAAATCATATAAAATTTAAAATTCCAAGCAAGTCAAATATAATAAAAGACAAATAAAAATTAAAAGGAAAATGGAGATGGAAATAAGATTTGTTAAGTATTACAATTTACTACTTGTAATTAATTTTAATTACTCAAACAAATGGCAAAATGTCAACAAAAAATTTTAAATATGAAAGTTGACATAAGTTGAAAAATCTATACAGGTCTATATATATATATATAATTGCTCATATATATATATGAGAAATTGTGAAACATGTATTAAATGCCACTTTCTAAAATATGTCAAATACTGAGAGATTTACTAATTAATTATTTTCAAATACCACAGAATAGATAGCTTCCATGTTAGATACTTTATTTCAGAAAACAGAAAAATTGTAGGAAAACACTTGATTTATTAAATGAATAAAATATAAAAATCCTAAGCTTGATAAAAATGTCAAAGTGATATATATGTATGAAATATCAATTAAAATTGATAATATAATAGATAATCTAAATACAAACATGTTAAATTTTTAAAAGTCAGAGGCAATCGTTCAAAATCTATTTTGTTATAACAATTAATTGTTTGAAAATGAATATAGCAGGTGGAGTTGGTAACTAGTTCACCTGGGGTAATTTTTTCAAAATTATTCGAGTCTACTTTTACTGTGTTTAATGTTGGAAGTTTTTGTTTGTTTTTACAATTCAAAATTCATTTAATTTTTATTCATAACCAATTTTTACAATTAATTTTTGCTTTGTGCTGTTAATAATGCAATGTTAGAAACAATAACAATACTCAATAGTAGGCAACTAAGTAAATGATAGTACAATGAAATAGAGTATACAAGTAAAATTGTATGTAATCATTAATAATAAGCTTGGAGAGGATTTCCTCCAAGATAGCTGAATAGGAACAGCTCTGGAGTGCAGTTCCCAGTGAGAGCAATGCAGAAGGTGAGCAATCTCCACATTTCCAACCAAGGTACCAGGTTTATTTCAATGGGACTGGTTGGACAGTGGGTGTAGCCCAAGGAAGGCAAACCAAGGCAGGGCGGGGTGCTGCCCCACTCAGGAAGTGCAACTGGATGGAGGATCAGGGACTCTTCCCCTCGGGTACCCTGGTTCAGATACTGCGCTTCTCCCATGGCCTTTGCAACCCACAGACAAGAAGATCCCCACCAGGCTAAAAAGCGTTGTGAGTTACTAGCACAGATCTAAGCAGCAGCTTCAGTCAGCACTGTGGGTTGTTGGCACAGATCTGGATGGATGCTTTGACTAGCACCAAGAGCACCTGTGGGATGGAACTTCCCATTCCCCAGAAAGAGCGAGAGCTAAAAGCAGGGAGACAAGTGATTTGGCTTGGCAAGTCCCACCCCCACAAAGACCAGCAAACTGAAGCCCTCTCACTTTAGAGTTTCACAGCCAGCACATCAGTTAGAGCTCAACCTGGGATAATCAAGCTTGGTAGGGGAAAGGGCATCCACCATAGGTGATCTTACCTGTGTAAACAAAAGCCAGAGGAAGCTTACACTGCAGCTGGACTGAGCCTATGGCAGCCCAGCAGTGCCTCTGCAGGCAGACAAGGGACAGAATGCCTCCTCAAGTGACTCCCTGACACCTGCATAACCAAAAAGACACCACATACAGGAGACCTCTGGCTGACAACTGGTGGGTACCCTTCTGGGACAAAGATGCCAGAGGAAAGATCAGGCAGCAACACTTGTATTTCTGCAGCCCCCAGGGATGATTCCCAGGCAAGTAAGATCTGGAGTGGACTTCCAGAAGTCCTACAGCAGAGGGGCCAGACTGTTAGAAGGAAAACTGGAAAAAAAAAATAGTTTCAACTTCAACAGAAAAGATGTCCACTCAGAGATCCCATCTGAAATCACCAACTTCACAGATCAAAGGTAGATAAATCCACAAAGATGGGAAGAAACCAGTACAAAAAGTATGAAATCATCAGAGACCAGAACACCTCTCCACCTCCAGGGGATCACAACTCCTCACCAGCAAGGGAATAAAACAGGATGGAGAATGAGTTTGACAAGTTGACAGAAGGATGCTTCAGATGGTGGGTAATAACAAACTTCTCTGAGCTGAAGGAACATGTCCTAACCTAATGCAAAGAAACTAAGAACCTTGAAAAAAGGTTAGACAAAATGCTAACTAGAATAACCAGCTTATAGAAGAAGATAAACAACTTGATGGAGCTGAAAAACACAGCACGAGATCTTCGTGAAGCATACACAAGTTTCAATAGCCAAATGGATCAAGCAGAAGAAAGGATATCAGAGATTGAAGACTGACTCAATGAAATAAAATGAGAAGGCAAGATTAGAGAAAAAGGAGTGAAAAGAAATGAACAAAGCCTCCAAGAAATACGGGATTATGTGAAAATATCTAATCTACACTTGCTTGGTGTACCTGACTGTGATGGAGAGAATGAATCCAAGCTGTAAAACACTCTTCAGGATATTATCCAGGAAAACTTCCCCAGCCTAGCAAGGCAGGCCAACATTCAAATCCAGGAAATACAGAGAACACCACAAAGATATTCCTCAAGAAAAGCCATACCCAGCCAAAGTAAGCTTCATAAGTGAAAGAGAAATAAATCCTTTATGGAGAAGCAATTGCTGAGAGATTTCGTCACCACCAGATGAAATCTCTGCCTTGCAAGAGCTCCTGAAAGAAGCACTAAATGTGGAAAAGAACAAACAGTACCAGCCACTGAAAAAATGTAGCAAATGTCAAAGACCAATGATGCAATGAAGAAACTGTGTCAATTAATGGGTGAAACAATCAGCCAGTAATAAAATGGCAGGATCAAATTTACACATAACAATATTAACGTTAAATGTAAAAAGCCTAAATGCACCAATCAAAAGAAACAGACTGGAAAACGATAAAAAGTCAAGATCCATCAGTGTGCTGTATTCAGGAGACCCATCTCACCTGCAAAGAAATACATAGACTCAAAATAAAGGGATAGAAGAAGATTTACCAAGAAAACAGAGGGCAATAAAAAAGCAGGGGTTGCAATCCTAGTCTCCAATAAAATGGACTTTAAATCAACAAAGATCAAAGGAGACAAAGAAGGGCACTGCATATGGTAAAAGGATCAATGCAACAAGAAGAGCTAACTTTCCTAAATATATGTGCACCCAATACAGAAGCACCCAGATACAGAAAACAAGTTCTTAACAACCTACAAGGAGACTTAGACTCCCACCCAATAATAGTGGGAGACTTTAATACTCCATTGTCAATATTAGAAGAGCTAACTATCCTAATATATGTGCACCCAATACAGAAGCACCCAGATACAGAAAACAAGTTCTTAACCTACAAAGAGACTTAGACTCCCAAACAATCATAATGGGATACTTGAACACTCCACTGTCAATATTAGACAGATCAACGAAACAGAAAATAAACAAGGATATCCAGGACTTGAACACAGATCTGGACCAAGCAGATCTAATAGGTATCTACAGAACTCTCCACCCCAAGTCCACAGACTATACATTCTTCTCAGTACCACATTGCACTTTAAAATTGACCACATAATTGGAAGTTAATCACTCCTCAGCAAATGCCATTGTGGAATAAAGTGTAGCAATTCCTCAAGGATCTAGAAATAGAAATTCCATTTGACCTAGCAATCTCATTAGTGTGTATATACCCAAAAGATTATAAATCTTTCTATTATAAAGACACATGCACATGTACGTTCATTGTGGCACTGCTTACAATAGCAAAGACCTGTACCCAAATGTCCATCAATGATAGACTGGATAAAGAAAATGTGGCACATATATACCATGGAGTACTATGCAGCCATAAAAAAAGGATGAGTTCATGTCCTTTGTAGGGATATGGATGAATCTGGAAACCATCATTCTCAGCAAACTGACACAAGAACAGAAAACCAAACACCGCATGTTCTCACTTATAGGTGGGTGTTGAACAATGAGAACACATGGGCACAGAGAGGGGAACATCATACACTGGGGTCTGTTGGGGGTGGGGGACTAGGGGAGGGTCAGCAGGGAGTAGGGAGGTTGGGGAGGGATAACATTGGGAGAAATGCCCCATGTAGGTTGACAGGGGTATGCATGTGGCAAACCACCATGGCATGTGTGTACCTATGCAACAATCCTGCAAGATCTGCAAATGTATCCCAGAACTTCAAGTATAATAAAATAATAATAATAACAACTTTGGAGAAGTTACCCATTGCCCTGGAAAGATATTCATTAAAATAAACCAGATTGTGTGTGTGACATTTATTCTCTCTTTGCAATTTTTTAAATTTAGTATATGTGTTGGAATGAAATAGATCTGGGAAAATGTGCAAGAATATATTAATAGGGATAGGCTCAGAGTGGGTTATGTGATGGGTATTCTTTTGTGTGTGGGTTTTAATTACTTCTTTCTTTCTACATTGAGAAAAGGAGATTAAAATCTATGAAAAGAAAACTGTCATTCCAAGCTTTAAGATTTCTTAAGAATTTTAAAATTCAATTAATTTGTAATAAATTATGCCTCTTCCTTTTAGAAATGCTTCCATTAATTTATCAACAGTTTCTTCTTTTAATCACATTCCACTGAAAACATACTAAATATTTTATCACTTCATGTAAAACCAGGGCAATTTAAAAAAAATAATTGACTGAAATTGCTCCAGAGTTGACCACTGACACTAGTGAAAAATCCTGCTTAAAACAGAAGTAACAGATGGTGTTTGTTTGGGGGCCAATTTTTTAAATAAAAATTTCATTATGAACAATTTCTTTCTCATGAAGTTGCTTTCAACTGAATGCTACACCATGCCATAAGCAAGAAAGTTTGATCTGGGAATGTAAGAATGCTGCAGTATTTAGCAAGCTATTAAAACAGTTATCATAAATGCATAATAAACTAAAAATTAACATTCTATATTTTGATAATAACTTTAATACATACTGAAAATTGTTAAAATTTTAATGAGAATAGAAGAATTTTTAAATAAGGAAAATATATTTTAAATAAAAAATTTAGCATTAAGAACTCTGAAGTCATTTTCCTTTTTTAAAAAAAACTATTTTAGGTTTGTGAAAGTTTGTGAAGGTTTGTTCAAGTGCACACGTGTCATGGGAGCTTGTTGTGCATATTATTTCATCACCCAGGTATTAATCCCAGTACTCAATAGTTACCTTTTCTGTTCTTCTCCCACCTCCCACCCTCCTACCTCAAGTAGACCTCAGTGTGTGTTGTTCCTTTCTTAGTATTCATAAGTCCATATCATTAAGCTCCCACATATAAGTGAGAACATCTGATATTTGGTTTCTGTTCCAGAGTTAGTTTGCTAAGGATGATAGCCTCCAGCTCCATTCATGTTCCTGCAAAAGACATAATCTCATTCTTTTTTATGGATACATAATATTCCATGTTGTATATGCACCACATTTTCTTTATCTGATCTGTCATTGATGGACATTTAGGTTGATTCCATGTCTTTGCTATTATGAAGAGTGCTGCAATGAACATTTGTGTGCCATGCAAAGACACATATTGACTCAAAATAAAGGGATGGAGGAAGATTTACCAAGCAAATGGAGAGGGAAAAAAAAAAAAAAAAAGCGGGGGTTGCAATCCTAGTCTCTGATAAAATGGACTTTAAACCAACAAAGATCAAAAGAGACAAAGAAGGGCATTACATAATGGTAAAAGGATCGATGCAACAAGAAGTGCTAACTATCCTAAATATACATGTACCCACTACAGAAGCACCCAGATACATAAAGCAAGTTCTTAATGACCTACAAAGAGACTTAGACTCCCACACAATAATAGTGGGAGACTTTAATACTCCACTGTCAATATTAGGCAGATCAACCAGGCATAAAATTAACAAGGATATCCAGGACTTGAACTCAGATCTGGACCAAGCAGACCTAAAAGACATCTACAGAACTCTCTACCCCAAATCCACAAAATATACATTCTTCTCAGCACCACATCACACCTACTCTAAAACTGACCACATAATTGGAAGTAAATCACTCCTCAGTAAATGCGAAAGAACAGAAATCATAGCTGTGGTGATAACTCTCAGACCACAGTGCAATCAAATTAGAACTCAGATTAAGAAACTCACTCAAAACCACACAACTACATGGAAACTGAACAACCTGCTCCTGTATGACTACTGGATAAATAATGAAATGAAGGCAAAAATAAAGATGTTCTTTGAAACCAATGAGAATGAAGACACAACATACCAGAATCTCTGGGACACATTTAAAGCAGTGTCTAGAGGGAAATTTATAGCACTAAATGCCCACATGAGAAGCGAGGAAAGATCTAAAATCAACACTCTATCATAGCAATTAAAAGAACTAGAGGAGCTAAATTGAACAAACTCAAAACCTAGCAGAAGACAAGAAATAACTAAGATCAAAGCAGAAATGAAGGAGACAGAGACACACAAAAAAACCCTTCAAAAAATCAATAAATCCAGGGACTGATTTTTTGAAAAGATCAACAAAATAGACCACTAGCCAGAATAATAAAAAAGAAAAGAGAGAAGAATTGAATGGATGCAATAAAGAATGATAAAGGGGATATTACCACTGATTCCACAGAAATACAAACTACCATCAGAGATTACTACAAACAACCCTATGCACATAAACCATTAAATCTAGAAGAAATGGATAAATTCCTGGATACTTAACACCCTCCCAAGACTAAACCAGGAAGAAGTTGAATTCCTGAATAGACCAATAACAAGATCTGAAGTTGAGGCAGCAATTAATAGCCTACCCACCAAAAAAAGTCCAGGTCCAGATGGATTCACAGCCAAATTCTAACAGGTGCACCAAGAGGAGCTGGTACCATTCCTTCTGTAACTATTCCAAACGATACAAAAAGAGGGAATCCTCCCTAACTCACTTTGTGAGACCAACATCATCCTGATACCAAAACCTGGCAGAGACACAACTAAAAAAGAAAATTTCAGGCCAATATCCATGATGAACATTGATGCAAAAATCTTGAATAAAATACTGGCAAACCAAATGCAACAGCACATCAAAAAGCTTAGCCATCATGATCAAGTCGGCTTCATCCCGGGGATGCAAGGCTGGTTCAACATATGCAAACCTATAAATGTAAACCATTACATAAACAGAACCAAAGACAAATACCACATGATTATCTCAATATATGCAGAGAAGGCCTTCAACAAAATTCAACAGCCATTTATGATTTTAAAAAAAAACTCTCAATAAACTAGGTATCAATGGAACATATCTCAAAATAATAAAAAGAGACAAAGATGTGTGTGATCTTGGCTCACTGCAACCTCCACCTCCTAGGTCCAAGCAAACCCACAGCCAATATCATGCTGAATGGGCAAAAACTGGAAGCATTAAAAGTCTCTGCCAAACCAAACAGGGTTTGCTGGAGGCCCCATTTGGGAGGTCCTGC